>PYUH01000034.1:690087-705488 GCA_016808085.1 Suaeda aralocaspica | reverse complement strand
TAGGAGCTGGTCACTCAAACCACTCTCTTTTAGAGTTGGTTGATACTCTTTAGGAGCTGGTTTCCATGGACCAAGCTCACAAAGAGTCCATTCTCTAGACCTCGCTTCATAGGACTTGGTCACTAAGAGCTCGACCTCATGGACCAAGTTTCTTGACCACTCTCTAGGAGCTGGTCACTAAAACCACTCTCTTTAAGAGCTGGTTGATACTCTTTAGGAGCTGGTTTCCATAGGAAGGAATAGACTCTTAGTGAGCGTGGTCCATGGAAACCTGCTCCTAAAGAGTATCAACAGCTCTAAAGAGAGTGGTTTAGTGACCAGCTCCTAGAGAGTGGTCAAGAAATTGGTCCATGAGGTGAGCTCTTAGTGACCAAGTCCTATGAAGCGAGGTCTAGAGAATGGATCTTTGTGAGCTTGGTCCATGGAAACCAGTCCAAAGAGTATCAACCAACTCTAAAAGAGAGTGGTTTGAGTGACCAGCTCTAGCGAGTGGTCCAGAAACCTACTCCATGAGGTCGAGGTGTTAGTGACCAAGTCCTATGGAGCGAGGTCTAGAGAATAGATCTTACTGAGCAGGTCCATGGAAACCAGCTCTTAAAGAGTATCAACCAGCTCTTAAAGAGAGTGGTTTAGTGACCAGCTCCTAGGGAGTGGTCCAGAAAAATGCTCATGTGTCGAGGTCTTAGTGACTAAGTCCTACGGAGCGAGGTCCAGAGAATAGACTCTTAGTGAGCGTTGGTCCATGGAAACCAGCTCTTAAAGAGTACAATACTCAACTAGCTCTTAAGAGAGGTGTTTTAGTGACCAGCTCCTAGGGAGTGGTCAAAAGAAAACTGCTCCAGAGGTCGAGGTCTTTGTGACCAAGTCTATGGAGGAGGTTCAAAGAATAGACTCTTAGTAAGCGTGGTCCATGGAAAGCAGTCTAAAGAGTCTCAACCAGCTCTTAAGAGGTGGTTTGAGTGACCAGCTCTAGGAGGGTGGTCCAGAAACCTGCTCCATGAGGTCGAGGTCTTAGTGACCGGTCCTATGGAGCGAGGTCATGGGAAATAGACTCTTAGTGAGCGTAGTCATGGAAACTGCTCCTAAAGAGTATCAACCAGTCATAAAGAGGAAAGTGTGAGTGACCAGCTCCTAGGGAGTGGTCCACAAACTGTTCCATGAGGTCGAGGTGTTAGTGACCAAGTCCTATGGTCGAGGAGTCACGGGAATAGACTCTTAGTGAGCGTGGTCCATGGAAACCTGCTCCTAAAGAGTATCAACCAGCTCTAAAGAGAGTGTGTTTAGTGACCAGCTCTAGTGAGTGGTCAAGAAACATGTCCATGAGGTCGAGGTCTTAGTGACCAATCCTATGGAGCGAGGTGCCAGAGAATAGACTCTTAGTAGCTGGTCATGGAAACCAGCTCCTAAAGAGTATCAACCAACTCTTAAAGAGAGTGGTTTTAGTGACCAGCTCCTAGGGAGTGGTCCCGAAACCTGCTCCATGTGGTCGAGGTCTTAGTGACCAAGTCATATGAAGCGAGGTCTAGAGAATAGACTCTTAGTGAGCGTGGTCCATGGAAACCAGCTCTAAAGAGTATCAACCAGCTCTTAAAGAGAGTGGTTTTATGACCGCTCTAGGGAGTGGTCAAGAAACCTGCTCCATGAGGTCGAGGGTTTAGTGACCAAGTCCTATGGAGCGAGGTCACAGAATAGTCTCTTAGTAAGCTTGGTCCATGGAACAGCTCCTAAAGAGTATTAACCAGACCTTAAAGAGAGTGGTTTTTGTGACCAGCTCCTAGGGAGTGGTCCAGAAACCTGCTCATGTGGTCGAGGTCTTAGTGACCAAGTCCTACGGAGCGAGGTCTAGAGATGGACTCATTGTGAGCGTGGTCCATGGAAACCAGCTCCTAAAGAGATCAACCACCTCAAAAGAGTGGTTTTAGTGACCAGCCCTAGGGAGTGGTCCAGAAACCTGGGTCCAGGGCGAGGTCGTTAGTGACCAAGTCCTGCGCAAGGTCAAGAGAATGGCTCTTGAGCGTGGGTCTATGGAAACCGCTCCTAAAGGGTATCAACCCGCTCTTAACAGAAAAGTGTGAGTGACCAGCTCCTAGGGAGTGGTCCAGAAACCTACTCCATGAGGTCGAGGTCTTAGTGACCAAGTCCAATGGTCGAGGTCTAGAGAATAGACTCTTAGTGAGCGTGGTCCTGGAAACCAGCTCTATAAGAGTATCAATCAGCTCTTAAAGAGAGTGGTTAGTGACCAGCTCTAGGGAGTGGTCCAGAAACCTGCTCCATGTGGGCAGGTCTTAGTGACCAGTCCTACGGAGCGAGGTCAAGAGAATGGACTCTTGTGAGCGGGGTCATGGAAACCAGCTCCTAAAGAGTAACAACCAGCTCTTCAAGAGAGGTGTTGAGTGACCATCCTAGGGAGTGGTCGAGAAACCTGCTCCTGAGGACGAGGTCTTAGTGACCAGGTCTATGGAGCGAGGTCTAGGGAATAAGACTTTAGTGAGCGTGGTCCATGGAAACCTGCTCCTAAAGAGTGTCACCAGTCTTAGAAAGAAAAGTGTGAGTGACCAGCTCCTAGGGAGTGGTCCAAGAAACCTACTCCATGAGGTCGAGGTTTAGTGACCAAGTCCATGGAGCGAGGTCATAGAGAATGGACTCTTAGTCAGCGTGTCCATGGAAACCAGTTCCTAAAGAGTATCAACCAGCTCTTAAAGAAGTGGTTTTCGTGACCAGCTCCTAGGGAGTGGTCCAGGAAACCTGCTCCACGAGGTCAAGAAACGCTCACGAGGTCGAGGTCTTAGTGAACGAGTCATATGGGCGAAATCTAGAGAATAGACTTATAAGCGTGGTCTCCTGGAACCAGCTCTTAAAGAGTATCAACCAGCTCTTTAGTGAGTGTTTAGTGACCAGCTCCAGGGAGTGGTCCAGAAACCTGCTCCATGAGGTCGAGGTCTTGTGACCAAGTCCTTCGGATGGAGGTCTAGAGAATGGTCTCTTTGTGAGCTTGGGTCCATGGGACCAGCTCCTAAAGAGTAACAAACCAGCTCTTCAAGAGAGTGGTTTGAGCGACCAGCTCCTAGGGAGTGGTCCAGAACTGCCATGAGGTCGAGGTCTAGTGACCGGGTCTATGGAGCGAGGTCTAGAGAATGGACTCTTAGTGAGCGTGGTCCATGGAAACTAGCTCCTAAAGAATATCAACCAGCTCTTAAAGAGAGTTGTTTGAGTGACCAGCTCCTGAGTAGTGTTCCAGAACCTTCTTATGAGGTTGAGGTCTTAGTGACCAGGTCCTATGGAGCGAGGTCTAGGGAATAGACTCTTAGTGAGCATGGTCCATGGAAACCTGCTCCTAAAGAGTATCAACCCGCTCTTAAAGAGAAAAGTGTGAGTGACCAGCTCCTAAGGAGTGGGCCACAAACCGCTCCACGGGTCAAGGTGTTATTGACCAAGTCCTGTGGATGAGGTCTAGGGAAGACTCTTCTTGAACGTGGTCCATGGAAACCCTGCTCGACAGGTATCAACCAGCTCTTAAAGAGAGTTGGGTGACCAGCTCCTAGGAAGGTCCACCAACTTGGTCCTGAGGTGTCGAGGTCTTAGTGACCAATCCTATGAGGGAGGTCTGAGTGGACCCTTGTGGCGTGGTCATGGAAACCAGCTCCTAAAGGTATCACCACTCTTAAATGAGTGGTTTGAGTGACCAGCTCCTAGGGGTGGTCCAGAAACCTACTCCATGAGGTCGAGGTGTTAGTGACCGTCCTATGGAGCGAGGTCTAGGAATTGACTCTTAGTGAGCGTGGTCCCTGGAAACAGCTCCTAAAGAGTATCAACCAGCTCTTAAAGAGAGTGGTTTGTGACCAGCTCCTAGGGAGTGGTCCAGAAACCTGCTCCACGAGGTCAAGACCTGCTCCACGAGGTTGGGTCTTAGTGACCGAGTCCATGGAGCGGAAATCCAGAGAATAGACTATTAGTAAGCGTGGTCCATGGAACCAGCTTTAAAGAGTATCAACCACTCTTAAGTGAGTGGTTGAGTGCCAGCTCCTAGGGAGTGGTCCAGAAACCTGCTCACGAGGTCCAGAAACCCGTCCAGGTCGAGGTCTTAGTGACCGAGTCCTTGGAGCGAAATCCAGAGAATAGACTATTAGTAAGCGTGGTCCATGGAAACAGCTCTTAAAGAGTAGCAACCAGCTCTTAAAGTGAGTGGTTTGAGTGACCAGCTCCTAGGGAGTGGTCCCAGAAACCTGCTCCATAGGTGCGAGGTCTTAGTGACCAGTCCTTCGGAGCGAGACTCTAAAGAGTATAAACTAACTTTTAAAAGAGTTGTCTGAAAACTGTCCTAAAGAGAGGCTTAAGACATAGCTTTATGGTGTAAGGTTTAAAGCTAACTTCTTAAGCGTAAGGTTCATAATGCACCTCAAACAGTGGTCACTTGTCAATAATGAGCCAGCAAAAGCTCAAGTTTAATCGTTGCTTGAAACTCGAGCTTGGGGGGATATTGTTGGAGGTAAAATGATAAATAAGTGTTACTCTACGTTAGTGGATATGATACTCGAAATACAAAAAACATTGCAAAAAATAAATGGATATCATGCTAAAAGAACAAAAAATTTTACTTAGAATGTTTAATATCACTTTGAAAAAGTTACGTTCGGTTCTAAAATTAAAGTGTTACATAAGATCTTTTCGTTACACAAGTGAAAGTGATACCGTTGACCTTAATAAGGTGTTACCTTGATAATAGGAACATGAGCGATGTTTCACTTGCAAAGTGTTACCTGTTATCTAAAGGAAAAATTAACGCCTTTCGGTAACACGTTCATGGTGTTACTAAGTCATGTATGTGTAGTGCATGTTTTTAGTCCGATCCCTTTCAAGCATGATAGCATGTTTGTATACTTCACCTACCATGATAACAAGTTTCTTTTATGCTTCTTCATTGAACATGTTTTCATTTTCCTTATAGCTTTCTTTTCTTTACTTGACATTTAATGTAACTAGTTAGGTATGGACCTCATGTTTTAGATTTTATTTTTGTAATTATCATGATGACATGTTTCTAGTTCTTCTCGTTTGTATGGAATGATGACAATTTTTAACTTTTTTTTCAAGCATGTAAACATGTTTTGTTTCATGCTTCTTTATATCAGCATATTTTCATGTTTAATTGTAGCTTTCTTTTCTTTTTATTATTGTTGATCTTATATGTAGGCAATCTTTACGGCTTTTCACCTACAATTGGGATTTAAATAAAGACCAGTAATGTTGTCACAAAAAATAAAGATAACATTTGGACAACTGGTTTTGACACTTTGAACATGCATTGATCTTAAGTGGTACATTATTAGATAATATTCATGTGGATTAAATTAACTCACCTAGTAGGTGCCTTCGTGCAAGTAGGACATTGACATAGAAATATGTAATGTTACTTGGTATCATGATGAAATTACGAGATGTAGTAGAGGCCACTCCATATGGGGGGGGGGGAACTTGTGTACTATCGGTTCGTACCCTCGTCCCCGGTCCATGAAACTTGTGAATGGCCTAAACTTGGGAAACCTCTCCCTAGCCGCAAGTGCAGGGTTGTTGGCTGGTCAATCAATTATTAAGTCACAAGGAGGGCGGTTGTGTTCTCATCGGAGTTGGTCCCAAGCTAAGCATCCTCACACTATGGGGTAGCCATTCAAACAGTCGAAAGAATAAGTGACTTGTGTGCATCAAATCTTGGTGTCCACAGTTTGGTAACTCTATCGAAGGCTTATGATGGTGTCACTTATTGACAATATAGTGTTTTTAGATACTTTTAGGTGTGTTTATCATTCTACCTTAGTTTTGCTTAGCTTTTGTTTATTTAAAGTTATAATGTGTTAAGTGTGTTATAAATTTGTGTTATGTGCAATTGAGCCTTGGTTAAACTACGTTTAGGCTCTTTCAGCACTCTTTATGGTTCCAATAGAGATTGAACTTATGTGTACAGGTATTTGGCAAAACGACCAGGGTGTTCGTGAGGGGTTTGTGAGGGACCCCTAAAAAGTGTGTACTCGGCTATCAAAGCATCATAGAAAAAGTTTGAAAAACTAAGGATTTAAATCGGTCGGTTCTAGAGAACTTTTGAATGGGCGACCGTTAGTCAAGTATTCCCGGTCTGGTGCGTGTGAGAGCAAGTGCGAGCGGAATTTGGAGTTTCTGGCGCTCGTAAAGCAGCCGCCAATGGCGGTTGCCCGATCTTGGCTACCTATTTTTCCACAGCTAGACTGTTTTAGAATTCCTATTTTGGCCCGAAATCATGTTTATATTCCTTAGTTCTTCATTTGTAACTAACTTTTCCATTTGCGAAACATGTTCTACTTTAATAGAAGAAAGAAGTAGGAGAAACTACGAGAAAACGTTTTAACTTCTTCTAATTCTTGAAGATTTGTTCATGAAACCCATGTTTTTTATATACATGTTCAATTCAAGTAAATTATCTATAAGCTTTACTTTTTTCTTGGTTTATTCTTAATTAATGTTATTGTGTGGTTTGGGTTTTTTCTATGATTTGTTCTGTTATGTAGTGGTTTGGGTTTTTGTCTGTTGTAGGGTTTTTTTTGTTAACTTTCTAGAGTTTTTGTTTGTTTGTGTTTAATTCATGATTCAAGTGTTAGATGATACCATCTTAATTTGCCCCATCTTGTGGTCTTTGTTGGTAGTTCCTTCGTAGGATGTTGTAGGGAAGTTTATATGATGTTATGTTGCATTGGGGTTGATTGTTTTTTTTTCATGTCCGTCATATCATTGTGTTCCTTGGCTTTCCTTGGACCGGGTGCTACTTGGATTTGGATGATTGGTCATATCCTTAAATACCTTGGCATGTGACTATAGGTGGTGCCTTTCCGCTCTGAAACCATTAGTAGATAATTTGCCGTCAAACATCCGACGAAGTCGGTGAGTTGCATTAGATAGGGTTCCTGTCTCGGAGATGATTCAAGAGGCGGTCAAGAATAGCATTGTAGTTTATGCATAGATTTTAGTGACTAAACTTATTCAACTTGTTAACTATGATATTGTATTCAGCGGGCGTAAAATTTCTAACGCTCATTTATTCTTTTCTTTTGAGTCATTTTTAGTCCAGAGCTATTCTAAACCAACGAAAATGTTTTCAAATTATCTACATGCTTTTTACCAGCATACATACATTCACTCTATGTGATTGCCTTAATTGCTAGTTGCCTAGATGTTTTCTTTAACTATGGGATTTGTGAGTATATAATTTGTTTTAATTATTGTGTTTTATTTTCCCCTGACTTGCCCACAATTACTTCCCAATGGCACCATTGCAGGATCAGCATGTGTTTGTTGTTCAGTGAGTCTAGTTCTTTCTCATGTCACTTGAAAGATGGTTTGTGTTTTGTTTTTCTAGCTTTCGGTTCATGCTGTTAACTCTGGTGAGTTGATTCCAGGGCAATTTCTTGTTCCCCTTGATTTGATTGAGGAACACTTCAAACATAGGGGACTAGAGGGCACATGACGGGAGTCCTAGACTGAGAAGTGGACACTCCAATTTTTGGGAGATTGGGTGAAAATGAAAGAAGAGAGATGTGGAACAAATATGTTCCATTGAAGGGATTGGGCCCCCCCAAGCATTTCATGTTACAGTGTGATTCAGACTCTCTACAGAGGCTAAGATTCAAGATAAGGCCCACATGATAACTTTGGTGTGCAATCTTACCCTTTTGTGGGATGAACCATTATCTCCACACAATCACTTGAAGGGATTAGATTGGATATTGTGACACAATTAGGTGAATGGGGTTCAAAGGATTTAGCGAGATTGAAGCCTTTTCCTCCCTCTTAAATGGAAAAGATTTAGGTTGAATTGATAAGGAGGTGAAGGAAAATTCCTTAGCAGGAACAAAGTTACTTGGCATTTTTTTAAAAGGCTCAAATTACATATAAGACGAAACTAAAGTATGGGAAAAACTTTATATGATTAATAATCCATTTCACTCCACTAGGATTTGTGCGAAGTTGACATTACCGAGGTTATTTATTTGGATAACCATGAGGCCATGCTGACTGCTGGGGAATGATATGTCATTGATGTGTTCATTATATTTGTATTCTTAGTCATGGTTGTAGCATTTTGATGATGAGGTGTTAAGTTGGTTGTTATTATTTATTATGCTTCAGCTTTATTTAATTTTGTAAGTGTAAAGGTTATTAAAACTGACTCTCATTTCATTTAGAGCTTTAATGGATGTGTGAGTGGTTAATAGGAATGAATACTACCATTGGAAGCTTTCATGCTACCTTGGGGCGTTGCTTGGTGCATAGTAGTGGTCTTGTTATGTAGAAAAGGTTCGAAACAGTTTTGAGAATGCAATAGACATCTCAAATGAGAACACATTAAACAATGTTGTCATTGGTGTGTGAGAGTTGTGGTGATAGCTCATTGAAGAGCTTTTATTAGTTGGTCAGGTGCTTAATTTCGATGAGAAATGAAGGAGTTATGGTTGTTTTGTCTTAGGTTGTACGTGGCTTGGCGACATGCATGGACATATTGTCGCTGCTCGCGATGACACAATTTCCCTAAAAATCATGGTGTTGCACAGTCTCTAGAGAAGCTCGCACCTGACGACTACTTTGGTCGCAACTCGCGATGCATCATGCCTCCTTCACTTCCAACAGTGTACTTTGAGGGAGCTCACTACTCCTAGGCTCAATCAATACAATTATGTATAGATTTTTGGTTTAGCAGAGGGCCCTAACTTTGAGCTGAAGTCTGGTTTAATTCACTTATTACATTGATTTCTTGGATGGGTGGTGAGGATTTGAATAGTATCTAATAGTGATTCCATGCGGTGTGTGGTTAGTATAAAACCGAATGTGGTTACGGAGTAGCAATTAAGTTAACGCTTATAGTTTTATTAACAGATGCAGCATGTGATTAGTTGTATTATCTTGGTCGGGGGTGCATTCAACTTGGGTGGAGTTAAAGAGTTATTTCTGGAGAAGTTCTTTCCGGCTTCTAACTCTTCAACTTTGAAGAAGGAAATGCAAATTGAGTTATGACAAGATGAGTCGTTATATGGTATTACCAGAGGTATAAGAAAACTATGGAACATGTCGTTACCATGGTCATAAACGAATTCTTATTTATATTCATCATGGTCTTTGGGATGATGAAATTGGGATGGTGTGCGGCAGCGATGAGTTTCCATTATCAATTAAACTCCACAAGCCGTTAGGGAACTCATACAAGAACTAGCGACGAAGGGTTTTTGAGTTTAGCAAGTGCAGAAATCATAGGGTTATTGATTTCCACATGCAAGCAATATTTTCAGGGACGATTAAGGGGCAAGTGAAACCACTTACTACCCTTATTTATGGTTTTTATCGCTGGTTTACAAGGATTTTTCAAAGATTACATCTCCCTTAGTATGCTCTACAAAAGGAGTAGATTTATCTTTCTATGAAACAGGCCAAAAAGCTTTGAGATTCTTAAAGAAAACGCTTATGACAGCTGCAAATATTCAACCACCAGATTGGTCTTAGGACAGGGTGGGCGAGCACCCCATGCTATAGATTATGCCTCTATTACATTGGAAAAGTTTCGATGTTCTTACTGGTAAGAAATTGATAATCTTCATCAGATTACGGTTATACAATATGTACTAACCAAGAAAGAACAAAAGATGGGTTGAAAAGATGGATCTTTTTTTATGTAGTTTGGTTTAGAGGTAAGAGAAAGAAGGGGACCGAAAACGTGGTAGCTTACCATTTGAGTAGATGGTGAACATTGTGATTATGAGTCAAAGGGAAACAACCTTAGAGAATCAATTCTTCCAGAAAGCAATTATCTGGAATGAATGAGTTCACTCCTGTGTATAACGATATCATGAATTATCTTGTTTCTAACAAATTTCCTCTCATTTTACAAAAGATCATTATGTATTGAAAGTGTTCACGCATCTGTATGGAACGATTCTTATCTATGTACTCATGTGAAAATTGTTGATTACGGTGTATCGCATTGTGAAGTGGTTTGAAATTTATATTTTTCCATTCATATGTTGTGGTGGGATGGTGGTATTTAGGAAAGAACGAATTGCAATGAATATTAGATTCTGGTTTTTTAATAGCCGTAGTTGAATCGTGATTCTTACCATTTTACTAAATCTTTGTGATAGTTGCACAAGCAGTGGGATTGCCTCCTGAAGGGTTGAAATGCCCCAAATGCTATAATGTTTTGTGAAAATTTTATGTTTGGGCATCGACTTTATGGGAAGTTTCCTACTTCGTTTGGTTTCTCTATATATTTTAGTGGCTGTTGTGGTTCTATTTCGAAATGGGCGGAGGCTAAAGCATACCCCGATTGACGATTTTAGAGGTTGCAAATTTATCAGGACTCATATTTTTGTAGGTTTGGAGTTCCGCCGAGCTTTTATTAGGATTTAAAGGTACCATTCTTTCATGACGATTAGATTACTATTAAAGAGGGATCATGATACTCACAGACCTCCATGGCCAACCATCCACAATGATGGGCAAGCGGAGGTATCCAATCGATAAATTAAAGTCTCTTCTCGAGGAAACAGTGAATCCAAGTCAAAAAATTGGAGTTTACGCATAGACATCGCGTTGTGGGTATATCGAACATTGTACAAAGCTCCACTTGGCATGACTCCATTTCATTTAGTGTTCGACTCCCATGTCACTTGCCAATGGTTAGAGCATCAGGCGTATTGGGATATCATAGTTTTAACATGGGACATAGATAAGGCTGATTTGCATAGAAAGCTGTAGCTTACAGGAATTGGAGGACATAAGGAACGCTTTATATGGCAATGTTGCACTTAAGGTGAAAATGAAGGCAGGCATGACATGAGTATTGTTAGGAAGGAATTTGAGGTTAGTCAAAGGTCATTTTGTTTCAATCTAGCCTTCCTTTATTTTATAAAAATTGAAGTCATGTTGGATTGGCTGTTTGTGGTTGATAAGTCTTCCACAAGTGACGAATGTTCTAAGATGCTATAGATTGAAGCCTACTATATGAGTTTCTGACCGAGAGAGAGAGGATGAGAATGTGTTACTTGATGAGTCGGTGATGAGGTAAGGCACTGAGTAGGGCGTCGATCAGCAAGAAGTTAAATAATAGAGCTTTTGGGGTTACAATCTCAAATTGAAGAGATTGTGGTTTGGATTATGCTTTTAGTTGGTTAATTGGTATGGATTGTTTAATTATTTTTTTGTGTTGTTTTGTGTTATTTTGCAACCTTTAACTTTTCTTTCTTCGTATTTATTACTTAGCTTATGTTCAATGTTTGTTTTTCTTTGTATATTTAATTTTGCTAAAAATAAAAAAAGAGAGAAGCAGGAGATAAAATTTCCAATGAGAAAAATATAATGAGACACAAGGAGAATATTGTATGGGAAGAAAATGGCGTCCAACAAGGTCAAAGAAAAGCGGAAAATAAATTTTTGAAGTGCAAATGATCACAAAGTCGCACTCACGACATATGGTCGCAATCGCGACCTTGTTCGGATTAAAAGCCAAAGACAAATACAAAAGATAAAGGAAAAAAAATAGGAGAGCAAGCGTCGCACCTGACGATGAGTCGCTTCATCTTACGACCAATTTGTCGCACCTCGTGACCAGTTCTATAAGTCGTTCATGTTTAAGAAAAAAAACGGAGAGCAAAGCGTCACACTACACGCGAGTCCTCCTGTCTTGCGACACAGACATTGCAACTCGGACCACGTTTCAGTCCTTAATCTTCTTTTCTTTTTCTCACAAAAAAAAAAAAAATTGGAAGTTGCACCTCGCACTAGGCCCTCGCATCTCGGCGATATTATGCCCAGCTGAGCGGTTTTGTTTGTTGCTTTGATGATCATCACAATCTGTTCCTCACTCTTTCATTCAACCACAAAGTGTAGTAGTTTTTCAGACATTTCATTCTCTCAATACACTATCAACCAAAAAATAAATAAACACTCAAATCTTCCACCAAATCACTTACTTTTCCATTCTTCTTCTTCCATAATTCACCCCAGAGAAACTCGCAAAAATCACTGACGAACACGAAATTTTTAGATTTTTCAGAAATTTTCAAAAAAAAAATCCTAGAAAATGGAAATTTAGTTCGATTCATTGGAAAGAGTTGAGTTTCCAACTTTCTAGAGGTTTGGGGAACGTTTTCTACACCAATTTAAGAGCTATGAGTATGAACCATATATCTACATTGGGTTGAATTTTCTTCATTTAATTCAACCTTCATATAAACCCTGATGCATCTCACACACCTATATAAAATAACCGCAACTACACTAACTAATATAGTTAGTGATGTAGGGATCAAATCCACAAGGAAGCTATTAATTCTATTCAGTTATTAAACGTCTAAATTGTATAAGGGGCCTTTCTGAATTTTGATCTAACTAAACTACAAAAACTAGAAAAAACGAAAAAAAATTATGGAGTAAATCTGATTAGGAAAACTAGGGCAGTCAGTTCAATATGAATAATCAACAAACTCATAAAACATCCATCCATCACTCATTAAATTCATTAAACTAGGACACACTAATTCTCGAACTTACACTCCACTGAAAAAACTATCACTGGCTCTCATTCGAAATTAAATTCATTTGCCTATTATTCAGTGGTCTTATTGTGCTTAAACTTACCTCTCGGTCTGATTTCACTATTACCTAACTCACAACTAAATCTAGCCACAATTTAACTGTCGTAGTAATAGGAATTCAATTACTAATTAGAATTAATAACAAACATAAAATAATTCTCTATATGTTCATAGATCCCATTAGCCTAGACTAGAAAAATAGGCTATAAAGCATAATTATGAAAACAAAACATTTTTTTTATTAAACATGATCTAAACATAAAAAAACTAACAATAATTAAAACTAAAAACTAAATCTATAAAATAATTTGATTAACTAACAAACAAACAAAAACTAAGTAACAAAGCAAAGAGATATAAAATAAAACTATAAACTAGAAAAGAGAATAGAGAAGGAAAAAGGCGAAAGAAATTACCAAAAGAAAACTTGAATTGAACTTGAATTGAATGAATCTCCAAAGTATAATAAAACAACTTCAATTTTATGGATTAATAAAATTAGTGTCACGCTATAATGATTTGCCTTTGTTTAAATTTACAAACCAAATAAAGCAGAAGCATCGGAACTTTGGTGATCTGTCTACAACACATGTGATCTTTTTGCGTATTTCCACGGACGTGAACACAATACATTACTAGGCCAATAAACAATTATAAACTTTTCAACTTACTTGCAACAACTTAGACATTGGTATGCAGAGCCCCACTAAAACCAAGAATTCAACTTTCACCAATAATCCTCCAAAACAACCATGAAAGTTGATCAACAACACTACGGCCACTCCAAACTCCCCAAATAAAGTTGGGCATACAACAACTAATGTAGCACGCTACTAGGTTAATTGTGCCAAATAGAAAGGAAAAGGTTGAGAAATAAGAGTTGACTATAAGAAGGAGTTTTGTTTATGCAATAAAAGTAAAGTCATCGCCAACACGACAAACATGTGGATTAATTGCCAGTCAAGAGTTCATAAAATTTTCAAAAATAAGCAGACGTTTGTATATAAGTAGTCAATTCTGAAATCAAAACTCAAAATTTTGTGATAATACATCATGCTCAAACATATAAACAGATGAAAAGGAAAAACCAACCAAACTCACAAAGGACTAAAGGTTAAAGTAAAATATAAAACTAAACTACATTTTCTTTTTTATTTTTGATTATTTTGTGCCTTTTGTAAATTTTTCGACAAGAAGTTAAAATTATATATTATTCAAGAGAAGAAAGAAAT
The DNA here is from genome assembly GCA_016808085.1 of Suaeda aralocaspica. NCBI lineage: Eukaryota > Viridiplantae > Streptophyta > Magnoliopsida > Caryophyllales > Amaranthaceae > Suaeda > Suaeda aralocaspica. The sequence continues at coordinate 691,651 of PYUH01000034.1, read as the reverse complement.
CCTCCCCCTCTAGGACCGAGGGCTTTGGGGGGCTAGTGCTCTTTTGTTGGAAATTGAAAGTCACTTTTATTACATAATAGGAGTATGCTGGTATGGAGTGAGTCTAGAAGCTCAACACCCAAGCAAAAAAAGTCGCCACCATATCCTTCAACAAAAATAACATCTTGTCTCGAAAGGAACTGAATGAAAACCAAACTCGAGAGAAAAAGATGTGTTTTAAATAAAGTAAATAAAACTAAGAATATTTTTTTTTTTTTTGTGTGTATTTTTTAGATTTTTTGTGTTTTTTGTTTGTTTTTTACTTCATTCGTTCTTCAAAAGCAATAAAAATAAATTACCATAGATTCAAGAGAAAGACAATCTCCCCGCTCATGGACCCGGGGCCACTGGCGACCCACGTGCCCTTTTACGTACATTGAATTTCTTTACTTTGATTACAGAGTGTGAGTATGCTGCGTATGGAGTGAGTCTAGAAGCTCAAAACAAAGTAGAGAAGTCGCCACCGTCCTCCTTTCGGGAAGCTAACGGAACCCGTTGCGGTCATTACCGTAAGTGTCGAAAATGCATCCCAGGAGATATGAAGTGTCTCATATCTTGGATGTCGGGGAGGGGGAGATGGAAGGACGGGAAGGTGAGCAATTGGAAGAAGAGAAGTTGTGGGGGTGACGCCCGGAGGTCCGGGTCGGGTTGGGGTGTATCGGGGGGGGCTGTATATTTGCTCTGATAAGAGTCAGGTGTCATTATATCCAGGAAATCAAATTTATAACATTAGAAGGGTTTTTGGTTTGACGTACAATACAGTACAAGATTATCTGAGTCTAGGGCGGGTTGGTTTTTCAGTGTTATGCAGCAAATGAAGGTGTTGGTGGGTTCTCAGGCATAGCGTTAGGATTTGATTTGATTTAATTATTATTAGTTGAAACATGCTTTTTAGGTCTTGAGACTAATCATAATTACCTGGTTGATCAAGCGTTTAACCACTTACATGGTCATATAAAACCGAGGTAGTTGTCGTCCTAGAGTTCATTGTAATTTAAGGCGAAATGATCATAAGTGACTATTTAAATGCATTATGCTTAGAACAAATCAATAATCCTATTAAACAATAAATCACAAATCCACCCATGAACTAACATCTTGTACGAAAGCAAGATGATGATTTGATTGTTGTGGGTCCTTTGGTAAGTACCTTTCATTTAAATTGCTTAAACCATATTTGTAGGAACCAAAGTTTTAAAAACCATTTTTAGCTGATGATTGATGAAAATATATTAATGTTTTGTGATGAAGAAGAGGAACCCATGTTTTTATTAAGGCACAACAAAATATAGGGGTTTCTGAGAGAGAAGAAAGTCAGAAAGTAGCGAGAGTGTCTGTGAGTGAATGTGAATGAGAGACTTAGAAGTTGTTCGAATATAAGTAGTTAGATGATCGAGATCGAAGGCAGCGAAGTGGGGATTTATAGGACTGGAAGGAGTAGTCGTCACCAGTCCCTCCGCCCGCCGCCAGGGTCCGCCGAGCTCTGGCGTTGCATGGTGCACGCCCCGGCGCTCATGGTGCTTGC
>PYUH01000034.1:671030-681310 GCA_016808085.1 Suaeda aralocaspica | reverse complement strand
TAAGATTTCTATTTTCCTGGACGCTCGCTCCATAGTCTTGGTCACTAAAGACTCGACCTCATGGACAGTTTCTGGACCACTCCCTAGAGCTGGTCACTCAACCACCCTCTTTAAAGTTTTGTGATACTTTTTAGGAGCTGGTTTCATGGACAACGCTCATAAGCTATTCTCTTGCTCTCTCCATAGGACGTGTCACTAAGACCTCGACCTCATGGAGCAGGTTTCTGACCACCCTCTAGGAGCTGTCACCACAAACCACTCTTTTAAGAGGCTGGTTGCATACTCTTTAGGTGCTGGTTTCCATGACCACGCTCACTAAGATTCTATTCTCTGATCTCGCTCCATAGGACTTGGTCACTAGACCTCACCTCATGGAGCATGTTTCTGGACCACTCCTGACGAGCTGGTCACTCAACCACCCTCTTTATTAACTTGTGATACCTCTTTAGGATCTGGTTTCCATGGACCCCTCTACTAAAGTCTATTCTCTAAAGACACCGGTCATAGGAGTGTCACTAACCTCGACTCTCATGGAGCAGGTTTCTGACCACTCCTACGGCTGGTCACTCAAACCACTCTCTTGAAATGCTGGTTGATACTCTTTAGATGCTGTTTCCATGGACCACACGCCACTAAGAGTCATTCTCTAGACCTCGCTCCATAGGACTGGTCACTAAGACCTCGACCTCATGGAGATGGTTTCTGGCCACTCCCTAGAGCTGGTCACTCAAACCACTCTCTTTAAGAAGCTGGTTGATACCTTTAGAGCTGGTTCCAGGACCACGCTCACTAAGAGTCTATTCTCTAGACCCTCGTCCATAGGACTTGGTCACTAAGACTCTCCACTTGAGCAGGTTTCTGGACCATCCCTACGAGCTGGTCACTCAACCACCCTTTCTTTAAGACTGGTTGATACTCTTTAGAGCTGTTTCCATGGACCACGCTCACTAGTGTCTTTTCTCTACACCTGCTCAATAGGACTTGATCGCTAAGACCTCGACCTCATGAGCAGGTTTCTGGACCACTCCCTAGAGCTGGTCATCAACCACCCTCTTTAGAGCGTGTTGATACTCTTTAGGAGCTGGTTTCCAGTGGACCACGCTCACTAAGAGTCTATTCTCATAGACCTCTCCATAACTGGTCACTAAGACCTCGACCTCATAGAGCAGGTTTCGGACCACTCCCTACAGCTGGTCACTAAAACGCACCCTTTAAGAGCTGTTGTACACTTTGGAGCTGGTTTCCATGGACCGCCCACTAAGAGTCATCCTACCTCGCTCCAAGGACCTGGTCACTAAACCTCGACCTCTATGGAGAGGTTTCTGGACCACTCCCTATGAGCTGGTCACTCAAACCACTCTCTTTAGAGAGCTTGGTTGATACTTTTAGGAGTTGTTTCCATAGACCACCGCACTAAGATTCATTCTCTGAGACCTCGCTCCATATACTTGGTCACTAAGACCTCGACCTCATGACCGTTTCTGGACCACTCCCTCGAGCTGGTCACTAAACCACCACTCTTTAAGAGTTGGTTGATACTTTTAGGAGCTTGTGTTTCCTGACCACGCTCACTAGTTTCTATTCTCTGGACCTCTCTTCCATAGGAGCTTGGCCTAACCTCAACCTCATGAGCAGGTTTTCTGTGACCTCCCTAAGCTGGTCCAATCTCACACTCTTTAAGCTGGTTCATACTCTTTAGGATCTGGTTTCCATGGACCATCGCTCACGATAGTCTATTCCTGATCTCGCTCCATAGGACTTGGTCACTAAACCTCGACCTCATGAGCAGGTTTTGGACCACTCCCTAGCTGGTCACTCAACCACCTCTTTATGAAGTTGGTGATACTCTTAGGAGTTGTTTCTGGACGCGCTCACTAAGAGTCTATTCCTAGACCTCGCTCCATAGGAGTCCTGGTCACTAAGACCTCGACCTCTGGAGCAGGTTTTTCTGGACACTACCTCGAGCTGGTCACTCAAACACTCTCTTGAGATGCCTGGTTGATCTCTTTAGGAGCTGTTCTCATGGACCACGCTCACTAAAGGTCATTCTCGACCTCGCTCATAGGACTGGTCACTAAGACCTCGACCTCATGGAGCAGTTTTTCTGTGACCACCCCTAGCTGGTCCACTCAAACCACACTCTTTAAGAGCTGTTGAACTCTTTAGATTGGTTTCCATGGACCACGCTCATTAAGAGCCTATTCTCTGGACCTCGCTCCTAGGACTTGGTCCACTAAGACCTCGACCACTTGGAGCAGGTTTTCGGACCACTCCCTAGGAGCTGGTCACTCAAACCCTCTCTTACGAGCTGGTTGAACCTTTAGGAGCATGGTTTCCATGGACCACGCTCACTAAGTGTCTATTCTCTACCCCTCACATAGGACTTGAGTCCTAAGACCTCGACCTCTTGAGCAGGTTTTCTGGACCACTCCTGAGCTGGTACTCAAAACCACCCTCTTTAAGAGCTTGGTGATCTCTTTAGGAGCTGGTTTCCATGGACCACAGCCACTGAGTCTATTCTCTGGACCTTGCTCATAGGACTAGGTCCTAATAACTCGACTCATGAGCAGGTTCACACTCCCTACGAGCTGGTCACTAAAACCACCCTCTTTAATAGCTGGTTGATACACTTTGAGGCTGGTTTCCATGGACCACGCCTACTAGAGTCTATCTCTGACCTCGCTCCATAGGAGCTTGGTCACTAAGACCTCGACCTCTTGGAGAAGGTTTCTGACCACTCCCTATGAGCTGGTCCATCAAACCCTCTCTTTTACGCTGTTTGTTTCTCTTAGGAGCTGCTTTCCATAGACCACGCTCACTAAGATCTATTCCTGGACCTCGCTCCATAGTACTTTCACTAAGACCTCGACCTACATGGAAGCAGTTTCTGGACCACTCCCTACGAGCTGGTCACTAAAACCCCTCTTAAGAGTTGGTTGATCTTCTTTAGGAGCTGGTTTCCAGGACCAGCTCCTAAGAGTCTATTCTCTGGACCTCGCTCCATAGGACTTGGTCACTAAGACCTCGACCCTCATGGAGCAGGTTTCTTGACCTCCCTAGAGCTGTCAGCCTAAAACCACTCTCTTTAAGAGCTGGTTATACTTTTAGGAGTGGTTTCCATGGACCACCTCACTAAGAGTCTATTCTCTAGACTCGCTCCATAGGACTTGGTCACTAAGACCTCGACCTCATGGAGCAGGTTTCTGGACACTCCCTAGGAGCTGGTCACTCAACCACCTCTTTATGACTTTGTATACTCTTTAGGAGTGGTTTCCCTTGACCGCGCTACTAAGAGTCTATTCTCTAGACAGCGCTCCATAGGACTTGGTCACTAAGACCTCGACCTCTTGGAGCAGGTTTTTGGACTCACTCCCTAGGAGCGGTCACTCAAAACCACTCTCTTAAGACGGCTTGGTATACTCTTTAGGAGCTATGGTTCCATGGACCCGCTCACTAAGATCTATTCTCTAGACCTCTCTCTCATAGGACTTGGTCACTAAACCTGAGCCTCATGGAGAGCAGGTTTCTGGACTACTGCCTTCTAGGGCTGGTCACTAAACCACTCTCTTTAAGATTTGGTTATACTCTTTAGTAGCTGGTTTCCATGACCACGCTCACTCAAGAGTCTATTCTCTGGACCTCGCTCCATAGGACTTGGTCACTACGACCTCGACCTCTGGAGCAGGTTTCTTGACCACTCCTAGAGCTGGTCACTAAACCACTCTCTTTAAGACTGGTTGATACTCTTTAGAGCTGGTTTCCATGACCCCGCTCATAGTAGGTCTATTCTCTAGACCTCCGCTCCATAGGACTTGGTCACTAAACCCGCACCTCATTGGAGTAGTTTCTGGACCACTCGCTAGAGCTGGGTACTCAAACCACCTCTTTTAAGGTTGATACTCTTTAGGAGCTGGTTTCCATGGACCACGCTCACAAGAGTCCATCTCTAGACCTCGTCTTCATAGGACTTGGTCACTAAGACCTCGACCTCATGGACCAGTTTCTACCACTCCTACGAGCTGGTCATTCCAAAACCACTCTCTTTAAGAGTTGGTTAATACTCTTTAGGAGCTGTTTTTCCATGGAACACGCTCACTAAGGCTATTCCTTGACTCTCGCTCCATAGGACTGTCACTAAGACCTCGACCTCATGGAGCAGGTTTTCTGACCACCCCTAGAGTCTGTCACTCAAACCACTCTCTTTACGGCTGTTTGATACTCTTTAGGAGCTGGTTTCCATGGACCACGCTCACTAAGTTGTCTATTCTCTTGCCCTCGCTCCATAGGACCTTGGTCCTAAGACCTCGACCTCATGAGCAGGGTTTCTGGACCATCTCCCTAGAGCTGGTCACTAAACCATCTCTTTAAGAGCTGGTTGATACTCTTTAGGAGCTGGTTTCCATGGACCACGCTGCTTAAGAGTCTATTCTCTGGACCTCGCTCCTAGGACTTGGTCCTAACCTCGAACCCATGAGCGTTTTTGAACCACCCTAGAGACTGGTTCACTAAACCACTCTCTTAAGTAGCTGTTTATATCTTTAGAGCTGGTTTTCCATGGACCAGCCTCACAAGAGTCCTTTCCCAACCGCGCTCCTAGGACCTGGTCCACTAAGACCTCGACCTCATTGGATGAATTTTCTGGACCCACTCCCCTAGAGCTGGTCACGCAAACCACTCTCTTTATACGTCTTGGTTGATACTCTTAGGAGCTCGTTCTCATAGACCACGCATTCCCTAGACCTCGCTCCATAGGACTTGGTCACTAACACCTCGACCTCATGGAACAGGTTTGTGGACCACTCCCTAACACGCTATTAAAGAGGTTGCTTGAGTGACCAGCTCCTAGGAGTGTTCCAGAAACTATCTTCATGAGGTCGAGGTCTTAGTGACCAGTCCTATGGAGCGAGGTCTAGGGAATAGACTCTTAGTGAGCTGGTCCATGGAAAAGCTGCTCTAAAGAGTATCAACCCGCTCTTAAAGAGAGTGTTTGAGTGACCAGCTCTAGGAGTGGTCCGAAACCTGCTCAGAGGTCAAGGTTTATGACCAAGTCCTGTGATGAGGTCTAGAGATAGGACACTCTGATGACGTGGTCCATGGAAAAACCACCCTAAAGAGTATCAACCGTCTTAAAGAGAGTGTGAGTGACCAGCTCCTAGGGATGGTCCCAAACTTCCTGAGTCGAGGTCTTAGTGACCAAATCCTATGACGGGAGGTCCAGAGAATAGGACTCTTTGTGAGCGTGGTCATGGAAACCAGCTCCTAAAGAGTATCAACCAACTCTTAAAAGAGTGGTTGAGTGACCGCTCTAGGGAGTGGTCCAGAAACCTACTCCATGAGGTCGAGGGTTAGTTGACCAAGCCTATGGGCGAGTCTAGAATGACCTTAGTGAGCGTGGTCCATGGGAACCAGCTCCTAAGAGTATCAACCAGCTCTTAAGAGAGTGGTTTTAGTGACCAGCTCCTAGGGAGTGGTCCAGAAACCTGCAGAGGTCAAGAAACTGCTCCACGAGGTGAGGTCTTAGTGACCAGTCCTAGGAGCGGAAATCCAGAGAATAGACTATTAGTAGCGGTCCATGGAAACCAGCTCCTTAAGAGTAAACCAACGCTTAAAAGTGAGTGGTTGAGTGACCAGCTCTAGGGAGGGAAACGTCAGAGGTCCAGAAACTGCTCACGAAGGTCGAGGTCTTAGTGACCAGAGTCCTATGGAGCGAATCAGAGAATAGACCTTAGTAGCGTGGTCCATGGAAACCAGTCCTAAAGAGTAGCAACCAGCTCTTAAAGTGAGTGGTTGAGTGACCAGCTCTAGGAGTGTCCAGAAACCTGCTCCATGAGGTCGAGGTCTTAGGGACCAAGTCCTTCGGAGCGAGTCCTCACAGAAGGTATTAAACTAACTTTTTAAAGAGTTGTCTGAAAACTGCTCCTAAAAATGAGGCTTAAGACACATGCTTTATGGGTGTAAGGTTTAAAGCTAACTTTTAGCGGAAGGTTCATATGCACCCAAAAGGGTCACTTGTCAATAATGAAGCCAAGCAAAAGCTCAAGTGTTATCGTTGCTTGCAACTCGAGCTTGGGGGGATATGTTGGAGGGTAAATGTAAAATAGTGTTAATCTACGTGTACGTGGATATGATACTCGAAAATACAAAAATAATATTGACAAAAAATAAATGGATCTCATGCTAAAAGAACAAAAATTTACTTAGAATGATTTAATATACACTTTGAAAAAGTTTACGTTCGTTCTAAAAATTAAGTGTTAACATAAGATCTTTTGTGACCACAAGTGAAAAGTGATACCGTTGGACCTTAAAAGTGTTTACCTTTGTATATAGGACATGAGCAGCATGTTTCATTGCAAATGTTACTGTTTCTAAAGGAAAAAAATTACGCCTTTCGGAACACGTTCATGGGTGTTACTACTGTCATGTATGTGTAGTGCATGTTTAGGTCCGATCCTTTCAAGCAATGATAGCATGTGTTGGTATTTACTTTCACATACCAGATAAACAAGTTTTCTTTTATGCTTCATTCATATGAACATGTTTTATTTTCCTTTAGAGCTTCTTTTATTTACTGACTTTAATTGTAAACTAGTTAGATTGAGACTCATGTTTTTTAAGATTTTATTGGTTGTAATTTCATGATGAAGTTTCTTAGTTCTTCTCGTTAGTATGAAATGATGACATTGTTTAACTTTTTTCAAGCATTGCTAACATGTTTTGTTTCATGCTTCTTTTAATCAGCATATTTTCATGTTTAATGTGAGCTTTCTTTTCTTTTCTTGTATTGTTGATCGTATATGTAGGCAATCTTTTAACGGCTTTCACTACAAGGGATTTTAAATAAGACCAGTAAATGTGTCACAAAAAAATAAAGATAACATTTGGACACTTGTTTTGACACTTTGAACATGCATCTTTGATCTTAAGTGGTCACATTATTAGAGTAATATTTCATGTGGATTAAATTAAGATCACCTAGTAGGTGCCTTGTGCAGTAGGACATTGACATAGAACATAGTAAATGTTACTTGGTATAATGATTGAAATTACGGAGATGTAGTAGAGGCCACTCCTTGGTGGGTGGGGGAGAACTTGTGTACTATCGGTTATTGACCCAGTCCCCTGGTCTAAGAAACTTGTGAATGGCCTACCATTGGGAAAACTTTCCCACCGACAAGTGCAGGTTGTTGGTCTGGTACAATATATAGTACCAAGGAGGGCGGTTGTGTCTCATACGGAGTGGAGTCCACAAGCTAAGCATACTACACAGAAGGGTAGGGATCTAGCCAATTCAAAACAGCTCGGAAAGAATAAGTGACTTGTGTGCATAAATCTTGGTGTGTCCACAGTTGGTAACTCTATAGAAGGCTTATGAGAGGGTCACTTATGAACACTATTAGTGTTATTTTGAAGATAATTTTAGTGGTGTTATTCATTACTACTTAGTTTTGCTTAGCTTTTGTTATTTTAAGTATATATGTGGTTAAGTGTTTATAAATTTTGTTATGTGAAATTGAGCCTTGGTTAAACTACGTTAGGTCGCTTTTCAGCTCTGTATGACGTTCCAATAGAGGATTTGAACTATGCTGTACCCAGGTATTTGGCCAACGACCCATGGGGTTCGTGGGGGTTGTGAGGGACCCCTAAACTGTGTTACTCGGCTATCAAAGCATTAGAAAAACGTTTGAAAAACTAAGGATTTAAACTGGAGTCGGTTCTAGAGAACTTTTGAATGGGCGACGTTAGTCAAGTATTCCTGCGTTGTCTGGTGAGAGCAGTGGCGAAAGGCGGGGGGGGGGGGGGGAATTTGGGTTTCTGGCGCCGTAAGCAGCCCGCAACTGGCGGTTCCCGATCTTGGCTACCTATCTATTTTCCCACAAGCTAGATGTTTACGAATTATTCGCTATTTTTGGCTCCGAAACTCATGTTATTATTCCTTAGTTCTTTCATTTCGGTAATAACTTTTCCATTTGCGAAACATGTCATACTTTAATAAGAAAGAAGTAGAGAGAAACTTAAGAGAAAACGTTTTAACTTCTTTCTAAATTTCTTGAAGATTGTTCATGAAACCCATTTTTTGATTATGAATACATGTTCATAGTCAAGTCAATTATCAATTAAGCTTTACTTTTTTCTGGTTTTTTCTTAATTATGTCATAGTAGTGGGTTTTGGGTTTTTTTTATGGAATTTGTTCATGTTCATGTAGTGGTTTGGTTTTTGCTGGAATTTGTAGGGTTTTTTTTGTTACTTATCCGAGTTTTTGTTGTGATTTTGTAGTTTAATCTGATTTCAAGTGTTAGATGACATACATTATCTAATTGCCCAGTCTTGTGTCTTTTTGAGTAGGTTCCTTCGTAACGGAGTGTGTAGTGCAGTTAATATGATGTTCGTAGTTGGCAATTGGGGTATGAATTGTTTTCTATTTCAGTTGTAATTCGTATACTTGACTGTTCCTTGGTTCTTGGACTAGGAGTACGCTAACCTTGGACTTGAACCTGACCTTGGTCTACTCCTCTTAACCATACCACTGGACCCTTGCTATGGTGGTGCATTTCAGCTGTGAAACCCATTAATTCGCCTTTCGCCGTCACCACCTCCGACCCGAGTACGTCGGTAGTTGCATTGATAAGTGTGTCCTGTCTCGCCGGACTGCTTCAGGCGGTCAGATCGCATTGTGTTTGCATGCATTTAGTGAATAAACTTCTTAACCTGTTCTATTTGTCTTGATCACGGGCGTAAACATTTTCACCGCATTTCTTTATATCTCCTTTTGAGCATTTTTCGTCTCACGCTATTCAATCCCCCAACGAAACTGTTTTCCCATTCATCACACGCTTTTACCAGCATACTAACTTCCCTCTAATGTGACTTTGCCCTTATTGCTAGTTTGCACTAAGATGTTTCTTTCACTACTGGGCTTTGTGGGTTATCAATCCTTGTTTGAATTTTATGTGTTTTTTATCTTTCCAAGCTGACCCTTGCACAATTTCCTCACACCTGGCCCCTGCTGCGGCTGACCGCATGTTTCTATGTTTGTTCAGTGAGTCTAGTTTTTTTTATGTCATGACACCCTAGACCATGTTTGTGTTTTAGTATTCTAGCTCGGTTCCTGTGTACTCTTGGTGAGTTGAATTCCAGACAGGACAATATTCTTGTTCCATTGATATTGAAAATTAGCGGAACACTTCAAAACAACATAGGAGGGCTAGAAGGGCAAAATGCGCGCGGTCCTCGACGGAGAAGTGGAACAAACTTCTCAAAAAATTTATGGGAGATTAGGGTGAAACTGGAAAGAGAGAGATGTGGAACAAATATAGTTCCACTGAAGGGATTTGGGCACCCCAAATGCATTTCATGTACATGTGTGAATTCAGACTCCTCTACAGAGGCTAATGATTTCAAGATAAGGCCACATTGACTCAACCCTTCCCTGGTGCAATCTTATCCATGGTTGTGGATGATGAAACATGTAATCTCCACACACTCACTGGAGAGATTGAGTGAGAGGTATTGTGACACAATTCGGTGAATGGTACACAGGATTTAGCGAGATTGAGCCTTTCAATTCCCTCTTAAATGGAAAAGATTTAGGTTGAATGATAAAGGAGGTGAAGGAAAATATCCTTAGCAACATGGAACAAAGAAGTACTTTGGGCATTTTTTTCTAAAAAGGCTCAAATTACATATAAAGACGCCTAAAGTATGGGACAAACTTTAATGTTAAATATATCACATTTCACCCACTAGATTATGATGCGGTAAGTTGGACATTACCGAGGTATTTATTTGGATAACCATGGAGGCCAGTGCTGACTGATGGGGAATGATTGTCATTGATGTGTTCTTATATTGTATTCTTAGTCAAGTTTTGTAGCATTTTGATGATGGTTAAGTTGTTGTTATTATTTATTATGCTTTAAGCTTTTTATTTAATTTAAGCTTAAGGGGTGTTAAAGTTATTTATTAAAACTGTGACTCTCATTTCATTTAAGAGCTTTTAAGGATGGGTGGAGTTTTGTTGAATAGAGAATGAATCTACCATTGGAAGCTTTCATGCTACTTGGGGGGGTTGTTGGTGCATAGTGTGAGTCTTTCTGTTATGTACGAAAAAGGCGTTCGATAAACAGTTTTGAGAATGCAATAAGACATCTTCAAATGAGACAAAACATTAAACATGTATGACATTGGGTGATTAGAGGCTGGTGATCTAGTTATTGAAGGCGCTTTTATAGTTGGTCAGGTGCTATTAATTCCGATGAGAAATGAAGGAGTTTATGGT
>PYUH01000034.1:600104-671005 GCA_016808085.1 Suaeda aralocaspica | reverse complement strand
GTTGATACTCTTTAGGAGCTAGTTTCCATGGACCACGCTCACTAAGAGTCCATTTTCTGGACCTCGCTCCATCGGACCTGGTCACTATGACCTCGACCTCATGGAGCTAGTTTCTGGACCACTCCCTAGTAGCTGGTCATTCAAACCACTCTCTTTAAGAGCTGGTTGTTACTCTCTAGGAGCTGGTTTCCATGGACCACGCTCACTAAGAGTCTATTCTCTAGACCTCGCACCATAGGACTTGGTCACTAAGACCTCGACCTCATGGAGCAGGTTTCTGGACCACTCCCTACGAGCTGGTCACTCAAACCACTCTCTTTAAGAGCTGGTTGATACTCTTTAGGAGATGGTTTCCATGGACCACGCTCACTAAGAGTCTATTCTCTGGACCTCGCTCCATAGGACTTGGTCACTAAGACCTCGACCTCATGGAGCAGGTTGCTTGACCACTCCCTAGGAGCTGGTCACTAAAACCACTCTCTTTAAGAGCTGGTTGATACTCTTTAGGAGCTGGTTTCCATGGACCACGCTCACTAAGAGTCTATTCTCTGGACCTCGCTCCGTAGGACTTGGTCACTAAGACCTTGACCACATGGAGCAGGTTTCTAGACCACTCCCTAGGACCAGGTCACTCAAACCACTCTCTTTAAGAACTGGTTAATACTCTTTAGGAGCTGGTTTCCATGGACCACGCTTACTAAGAGTCTATTCTCTAGACCTCGCTCCATAGGACTTGGTCACTAAGACCTCGACCTCATGGAGCAGGTTTCTTGATCACTCCCTAGGAGCTGGTCACTAAAACACTCTCTTTAAGAGCATGTTGATACTCTTTAGGAGCTGGTTTCCATGGACCACGCTCACTAAGAGTCTATTCTCTGGACCTCGCTCCATAGGACTTGGTCACTAAGACCTCGACCTCATGGAGCAGGTTTCTGGACCACTCCCTAGGAGCTTGTCAGTCACACGTTTCTCTTTAAGAGCTTGTTGATACTCTTTAAGAGCAGGTTTCCATAAACCACGCTCACTAAGAGTCTATTCCCTTGACCTCGCTCCATAAGACCTGGTCACTAAGACCTCAACCTCATGGAGCAGGTTTCTGGACCACTCCCTACGAGCTGGTCACTCAAACCACTCTCTTTAAGAGCTGGTTGATACTCTTTAGGAGCTGGTTTCCATGGACCACGCTCACTAAGAGTCTATTCTCTGGACCTCGCTCCATAGGACTTGGTCACTAAGACCTCGACCTCATGGAGCAGGTTTCTGGACCACTCCCTAGGAGCTGGTCACTCAAACAACTCTCTTTAAGAGCTTGTTGATACTCTTTAGGATCTAGTTTCCATGGACCACGCTCACTGAGAGTCCATTCTCTGGACCCCGCTCCATAGGACCTGGTCACTAAGCCCTCGACCTCATGGAGAATGTTTCTGGACCACTCCCTAGGAGCTGGTCACTCAAACTACTCTCTTGAAGAGTTGGTTGTTACTCTTTTGGAGCTGGTTTCCATGGACCACGCTAACAATGAGTCCATTCTCTAGACCTCGTTCCGTAGGACTTGGTCACTAAGACCTCGACCACATGGAGCAGGTTTCTGGACGACTCCCTAGGAGCTGGTCACTGAAACCACTCTCTTTAAGAGCTGGTTGATACTCTTTAGGAGCTGGTTTCCATGGACCACGCTCACTAAGAGTCTATTCTCTAGACCTCGCTCCATAGGACTTGGTCACTAAGACCTCGACCTCATGGAGCAGGTTTCTGGACCACTCCCTACGAGCTGGTCACTCAAACCACTCTCTTTAAGAGCTGGTTGATACTCTTTAGGAGCTGGTTTCCATGGACCACGCTCACTAAGAGTCCATTCTCTGGAACTCGCTCCATAGGACCTTGTCACTAACACGTCGACCTCATGGAGTAGGTTTGTGGACCACTCCCTAGGAGCTGGTCATTCACACTTTTCTCTTTAAGAGCTAGGTGATACTCTTTAGGAGCAGGTTTCCATCGACCACACTAAGAGTCTATTCCCTAGACCGCGCTCCATAGGACTTGGTCACTAACACCTCGACCTCATGGAGCAGGTTTTTGGACCACTCCCTACGAGCTGGTCACTCAAACCACTCTCTTTAAGAGCTGGTTGATACTCTTTAGGAGCTGGTTTCCATGGACCACGCTCACTAAGAGTCTATTCTCTGGACCTCGCTCCATAGGACTTGGTCACTAAGACCTCGACCTCATGGAGCAGGTTTCTGGACCACTCCCTAGGAGCTGGTCACTCAAACAACTCTCTTTAAGAGCTTGTTGATACTCTTTAGGAGCTAGTTTCCATGGACCACGCTCACTAAGAGTCCATTTTCTGGACCTCGCTCCATAGGACCTGGTCACTAAGACCTCGACCTCATGGAGCTGGTTTATGGACCACTCCCTAGTAGCTGGTCATTCAAACCACTCTCTTTCAGAGCTGGTTGTTACTCTCTAGGAGCTGGTTTCCATGGACCACACTCACAAAGAGTCCATTCTCTGGACCTCGCTCCGTAGGACTTGTTCACTAAGACCTCGACCTCATGGAGCAGGTTTCTGGACCACTCCCTACGAGCTGGTCACTCAAACCACTCTCTTTAAGAGCTGGTTGATACTCTTTAGGAGCTGGTTTCCATGGACCACGCTCACTAAGAGTCTATTCTCTGGACCTCGCTCCATAGGACTTGGTCACTAAGACCTCGACCTCATGGAGCAGGTTTCTGGACCACTCCCTAGGAGCTGGTCACTCAAACCACTCTCTTTAAGAGCTGGTTGATACTCTTTAGGAGCTGGTTTCCATGGACCACGCTTACTAAGAGTCTATTCTCTGGACCTCGCTCCATAGGACTTGGTCACTAAGACCACGACCTCATGGAGCATGTTTCTTGACCACTCCCTAGGAGCTGGTCACTATACCAGTCTCTTTAAGAGCTAGTTGATACTCTTTAGGAGCTGGTTTCCATGGACCACGCTCCTAACACAGTTCTATTCTCTGGACCCTCGCTCCGAGGACTTGGACAAGACCTCGACCACATGGAGCAGGTTTCTGGACCACTCCCTAGGAGCTGGTCACTCAAACCACTCTCTTTAAGATCTGGTTAATACTCTTTAAGAGCTGGTTTCCATGGACCACGCTTACTAATAGTCTATTCTCTAGACCTCGCTCCATAGGACTTGGTCACTAAGACCTCGACCTCATGGAGCAGGTTTCTGGACCACTCCCTAGGAGCTGGTCACTCAAACAACTCTCTTTAAGAGCTTGTTGATACTCTTTAGGATCTAGTTTCCATGGACCACGCTCACTGAGAGTCCATTCTCTGGACCCCGCTCCATAGGACCTGGTCACTAAGCCCTCGACCTCATGGAGAATGTTTCTGGACCACTCCCTAGGAGCTGGTCACTCAAACTACTCTCTTGAAGAGTTGGTTGTTACTCTTTTGGAGCTAGTTTCCATGGACCACGCTAACAATGAGTCCATTCTCTAGACCTCGTTCCGTAGGACTTGGTCACTAAGACCTCGACCAATTGGAGCAGGTTTCTGGACCACTCCCTAGGAGCTGGTCACTCAAACCACTCTCTTTAAGAGCTGGTTGATACTCTTTAGGAGCTGGTTTCCATGGACCACGCTCACTAAGAGTCTATTCTCTAGACCTCGCTCCATAGGATTTGGTCACTAAGACCTCGACCTCATGGAGCAGGTTTCTGGACCACTCCCTACGAGCTGGTCACTCAAACCACTCTCTTTAAGAGCTGGTTGATACTCTTTAGGAGCTGGTTTCCATGGACCACGCTCACTAAGAGTCTATTCTCTGGACCTCGCTCCATAGGACTTGGTCACTAAGACCTCGACCTCATGGAGCAGGTTTCTTGACCACTCCCTAGGAGCCGGTCACTAAAACCACTCTCTTTAAGAGCTGGTTGATACTCTTTAGGAGCTGGTTTCCATGGACCACGCTCACTAAGAGTCTATTCTCTAGACCTCGCTCCATAGGACTTGGTCACTAACACCTCGACCTCATGGAGCAGGTTTGTGGACCACTCCCTAGGAGCTGGTCACTCACACTTTTCTCTTTAAGAGCTGGTTGATACTCTTTTGGAGCATGTTTCCATGGAGTACGCTCACTAAGAGTCTATTCCCTAGACCTCGCTCCATAGGACCTGGTCACTAAGACCTCGACCTCATGGAGCAGGTTTCTGGACCACTCCCTACGAGCTGGTCACTCAAACCACTCTCTTTAAGAGCTGGTTGATACTCTTTAGGAGCTGGTTTCCATGGACCACGCTCACTAAGAGTCTATTCTCTGGACCTCGCTCCATAGGACTTGGTCACTAAGACCTCGACCTCATGGAGCAGGTTTCTGGACCACTCCCTAGGAGCTGGTCACTCAAACAACTCTCTTTAAGAGCTTATTGATACTCTTTAGGAGCTAGTTTCCATGGACCACGCTTACTAAGAGTCCATTTTCTGGACCTCGCTCCATAGGACCTGGTCACTAAGACCTCGACCTGATGGAGCTGGTTTCTGGACCACTCCCTAGTAGCTGGTCATTCAAACCACTCTCTTTAAGAGTTGGTTGTTACTCTCTAGGAGCTGGTTTCCATGGACCACGCTCACAACGAGTCCATTCTCTGGACCTCGCTCCGTAGGACTTGTTCACTAAGATCTCGACCTCATGGAGCAGGTTTCTGGACCACTCCCTACGAGCTGGTCACTCAAACCACTCTCTTTAAGAGCTGGTTGATACTCTTTAGGAGCTGGTTTCCATGGACCACGCTCACTAAGAGTCTATTCTCTGGACCTCGCTCCATAGGACTTGGTCACTAAGACCACGACCTCATGGAGCAGGTTTCTTGACCACTCCCTAGGAGCTGGTCACTATACCACTCTCTTTAAGAGCTAGTTGATACTCTTTAGGAGCTGGTTTCCATGGACCACGCTCACTAAAAGTCTATTCTCTGGACCTCGCTCCGTAGGACTTGGTCACTAAGACCTCGACCATATGGAGCAGGTTTCTGGACCACTCCCTAGGAGCAGGTCACTCAAACCACTCTCTTTAAGATCTGGTTAATACTCTTTAGGAGCTGGTTTCCATGGACCACGCTCACTAAGAGTCTATTCTCTAGACCTCGCTCCATAGGATTTGGTCACTAAGACCTCGACCTCATGGAGCAGGTTTCTGGACCACTCCCTACGAGCTGGTCACTCAAACCACTCTCTTTAAGAGCTGGTTGATACTCTTTAGGAGCTGGTTTCCATGGACCACGCTTACTAAGAGTCTATTCTCTGGACCTCGCTCCATAGGACTTGGTCACTAAGACCACGACCTCATGGAGCAGGTTTCTGGACCATTCCCTAGGAGCTGGTCACTAAAACCACGACTCTCTTTAAGAGCTGGTTGATACCCTTTAGGAGTTGGTTTCCATGGACCACGCTCACTACGAGTCTATTCTGTAGACCTGGCTCCATAGGACTTCGTCACTAAGACCTCGACCTCATGGAGTAGGTTTTTGGACCCCTCCCTAGGTTCTGGTCACTCAAGCCACTCTCTTTAAGAGTTGGTTGATACTCGCTAGGAGCTGGTTTCCATGGACCACGCACACTAAGAGTCTATTCTATAGACCTCGCACCATATGACTTGGTCACTAAGACCTTGACCTCATGGAGCAGGTTTCTGGACCACTCCCTTGGTGCTGGTCACTCAAACCACTCTCTTTAAGAGCTGGTTGATACCCTTTAGGAGCTTGTTTCGATGGACAACGTTCACTAAGAGCCTATTCACTGGACTTCGCTCCATAGGACTTGGTCACTAAGACCTCGACCTCATGGAGCAGGTTTGTTGGGGCAGGATGACCTTCTAAGCTTGGCGGATTGGAACCTGTACCAAGTCGACTTACCAGCACCTTTACCAGGTTGGTGTACCTTGACCTGTACTATGTCAGCACACTAGGACCTGTACCAAGTCATTATACCTAGACCAGTACCAGGTTGACAGATTGGGACCTATACCATGTCGGCGTACCTGGACTTGTACCAGGTTGCTGTATCTTGACCTGTACCAGGTTGGCGTGTCATAAGATCCACCTCCTATGGTTTTCTGATTTTGTGTTACAAGACTTGAGTTTGGTTTGCATATTGAAAATTTGCCCCGCTTATTTTGCTTGCTGGACCATCTCTTGCTCCCCGAGCAGGTCTTACTTTAACCTGTTTCAGTGAGACCTGGTTATGATTCTCTTATCTTCATTGCTTGTGTCTATATCGTTGATGATTGCGCTTTACCTGATTGAATGTAAGTACAAGGTTTGGTCCCCATGCAGCCCATGCCTTGAGCATTCAGCTGCACTTTTCCTGAACAATTGGTTTATTGTATTTCAATCAGCAAACTACTAACTGTGTAACCTCGTGGCTGGTTTTGCAGTAGACCATCCTTTTGAGTCTGCAACGTAGCTGCCGATTTATCTTGTTTACTTGGTTTTCTTTATGTGCAATCTTCTTACTGCTTTGCTTTATGCTTGCTATTACCTGCTTGTTTGTTGCATTCATTTGTTGCTGCTTTGCCTGTGCACTTCCTATCTGCCTTCCAGCTTGGCAGCTATTTCCCCTCCAATGGTGGAAGCTAGCTGTTATGAGGGAGGCATGGTTGCAACCCTTAAGCCTTTGAACCGTTCACATTTATGTTTTTTGTAGTTATATTCGTTTTATGGAATGTGAGTGACAAAGTTTCGCCTCAAGTATGCCATGTCTACAACATCCTACAATACTTTCGTTTCACTTTGAAAACTTAACTCCACTCACGCACCTTGGCCCCCGAGTAGCTACTGAACTCAGGCCCATTGCGATGGAATTACTCCGTTTCCCCCACAAAGGTTTGCCAGAGGTGGGTTGCTTCCAATGGGCAACTACACATGCACAGGTTTAGCCTGTAGCTCCTTGTAGTGGTTATAGGTCTTAGTTTCAGCCTTGAGCTGTCTCAATTCCAACATATTTCAACCACATTTCGCAAAACATATGATTCATTTATTGCAACATGTATCCAAGTACATTTTTACGCAGGACCTCTGATTTCAAGACCTGTAATTTCCAGGACCTCTTAACCTCGAATTTGTAGGACCTCACATTTTTGGGACCTGTTGAGCTCGGACCTCAAATTTTCACGACCTTAAATTTTCAAAACCTCAAACCTCTGGATTTCGTGACCTCATATTCTAAGGATCTCTTGAGCTTGGACCTCAAATTTTCACAACCTCAATTTTTCGAGACCTCAAATCTTCCGGACCTTTCCCGAGACACCTCTCAATAAGCTGTTCCCATTGCAGCTGATGTGGTCTAAAGACCAAGTGGAAACATTCCTTCTGTAAGGTATTCATCTAATACTTTAGAAATCCATCTATTCAAGAGTGTGATACATTACAAATTACAGAGTATTTACATGCTTGTAGGAATATAATTTTTACAAATATTCTACAAAAAGTCTCACTCAAGCTTTTCATCAAACACTTTGTGTGTGTAAAAGTACTGCGAAAAATTCCACTTAAGCATTTTATCAAACACTTAGTGTGTACAAAAATACTACTAAGAATTTCACTCAAGCATTTCATCAAACACTTGGTGTGCAATCTCTGCACTAACTTTACAACTAGACCACAATTATTTTTGGCATAACTTTTGGCGCCATACTTGCACAACAATGATTAATTTCAAATTTAATCCAATAGATCTAACTAATTCTTACCCATTAACATGTAATTTTGGTAGTATAAGAGTAATAATAAGTGGAGAAAAGACTTAGCTTTGAGGGATTGTCCTTTTTGGTATTTCACAGCCACAACGGCGGACTTTGATCTGCTTGTTGTGCAACTGTTATTCAGTCAGTTCCACTCATCATTGGTGGGGTGCATTTGGGCTTTCTCCGGTACCCAATATTATACAGTACATAAAAATACAATGGTAGTGCAAAATCTCTTGAATACGAGGTTCCCCTCCATGGCGATAATAATCCACTTTCTTTTCTTTATTTTGTCCCCATTAAGGGAGACAACCCCAAGCAACTTGTCTAGGCTAGCAATTTGCTTCTCACGAACCTTTATTAGGCAGCACCTTTGTAGGTACATCACTAAAGTTGACTTTCATTAACCAATATTTGCCAAGGTTTGGAATTTATGAGTTAATATGTTCTTTTTTTTTTTTGTGTAGATCTACGCTTTTGAGGAAGGGAGCAAACTCATTACTAATCTCACTATATGAAGATGAGTATGTCCTCATTCATGCCATTGGAAGTTCACATAGAAGTTGTAATGGCGCTCTACCCTCCTTCTAGCGCCAATTGTTTCAGGGTGAAATTGTGCTAATGGAGAGACCACCAGCTGTGTGGGTAGAGCAACTACTTGTGAGCTTCCGAGATGACCATGAGCACCTGCACAAACGACACACGTAACTAACCTTGGGGGGGTCTCCGAGGAATGGCCCTCCGACGCTCAAGTCAGTACCCAAAGATGGTAGTTTTAGAGACTTTGTGCAGAGAAAGAGAAAGTGAGTAGTGGTCTCTTGGGTGACCACCAGCTTACCTTTACCCTTACCCCTTGAGGGCTATTTATATTGCTTGTGTTGATTTATGAGCCTTCCACTATGGGTTTTTTAGTTGGGTCCATAACTAGACCTCCAATGTCATATTATGAGTTCATTGAGCTTCCTACACCATATGCAAGAAGACCTCTACGTGGTCAATGGGTCAAGGTCATTTTACCCTCCAATTATTATTATTATTATTATTATTATTATTATTATTATTATTATTATTATTATTATTATTATTATTATTATTATTATTATTATTATTATTACAACTAAGAACCAATTGACAAAACTAAAAGTATTTGGTTATTTAGAACCAACGTACATTTTTTAAACTATAGATCAATTGCTCAATAGGAATGCTAATAAGCATTTCACCACGATATGACCACAATACAACCTTTGTAACACTAATAAATAACTAAAAATAATCAAAGAAACAATCTTTATGAGGTGCAAACTATGAGCTGCAAACTGATTTCCTCAAGGATACTACGGATCGCATCAACACAAAAGTAGCTAAACAATTTTTTCATCTTGACTAGCAAACGCATTATATCTTTGTCTCTTTTGGATATCAAAAACTTTGTATCTTTAGCTCCTACTATCACAACGTATAGTTCGTTTATCACACGTTATTTACATAGAAAATTCTTAAATATCTTTGCTACATTCAACTACTACTTTCAATGAGTAGAAAATTTAAATAATTCAAATTTGTACACTATGTAACAACTATATGAAGAAATTGTAATGCAAATCAAATAATTCACTTTAGTAAAATACACAAATTTGTTGTTGTTGTTATTGTTGTTAGTAGTAGTAGTAGCAGTAGTTGTTGTAGGTGTTTGGGGAAAATGGCTATTGAGCGTTCATGAGGGACTTGGGAGGGAACCCTAAAAGTGTGCGGTCGACTATCGAGCACTAAAGAAAAGTTGGAAAATTTAAAGAACGACGTTAATGCCGGTTCAAAAATGTTTTTGAGTTGGCGACCGGTAGTTTGGGCTCCAGTCACCCGAGAAGACCAGGTTAAGCTTGCGGTTTGTAATCCCCTTACCCTCGTCCCCGAATCCAGAGATATGAGACCTTCTTATCCTTGGCTGTTGATTTTCCTTTGGGGTAGACTTAATGGCGTTCCGTGAGCTTCTGAAAAGACCACAATGGCGACTTCTCTACTTGGGTTTTGAGTTTCTAGACTCACTCCCAAAACCAAGCGTGCTCACACTATACAAACAAACTCACCCGATCCGGCCTACAAGTCTCATACACGAACCAAGCGGAAGAGAATGAGCCCAAGACTAAGAACATATCAGCGTTCACCGTTTCTAGTGCATGGAAATAGTGGGAATATCCTAATTTTCTAGCTATAAGGGTAAAGTACCCACCCAAACCAATTTCTCCTTTCATGTGGGGTTTGGAAACAATTTCTCTAGAGCGCTTAACAAATATCCAAACGGTATTAAAGCTTGTAGTTGAGTTTTTCTTAGCTTCCATGTAAAGGCAACAAAGCTCAGTTTGGTTTATCTTCCTCAAATCTTGTTTGGAGAAGATAGAGGTACCAAACAACCGGTGCAAAAGCCTAAAACTCGAATGGTAGATGTGATTGGCCAACGAAGTGGTAGAATGGAATCTATCGAAGCCACTAATTTCCTTATAGAATTCATGAAGGCGGAATCCTAGAAAGTGACCCCAGATGGTTCAAAGATGGGGTTGGCCGGATCACAACCGAAATATGTGTTAAGCTGTGATACGGTGATGCTGTGATTGTTATTCAACATTCAGAAACTGAATTCATATTCAGGATATTCATTAGAATCCGAAGTCTTTCTACGCTTGAGAGTACTTAGGAATTCATATGTTAAGTGGAGGTAGGTTGGGTTCACGTTGTCCGAATAAAAAAGTTTGTCCAACCAAAGTTCTCAAACAAAACCTGCATTTTGGCCTGAAAGTTTAAGGCTTGTATAGGTTGAGAATCATAGAACAGCGTACCTTTTAACATACGCTCGTTTAACTCGGCCCATTTTTGTCGGTCTTTGTTACGGACCCTAATTTGCAGTGGGACTTCTACATCTGGAGGTGTTGTGGGTTCTGGGTCTAACTCTATTGTGTTTCGTTTCTTTTTACTTAAGGAGAAAATGTTCTTCATGATTGCGTGGGGGTTTGTAGAGGTTACAATAAAAAAAAGCAAGAAGAAACGACTAAATTTGGAACAAAAAGTTCTTAGCCAACTAAACAACACAATTAGTGAACCGATGGGAAACTCAAAACGCCAAAGATTCACACAACCACAACCAAAAACTTAAGTATACCAACACTTACTCAAAAGCTTATCAACCAAAAATCAAACATTTCAAGAAATATCAACAACAATGACACTAATTAGCAATAAAAACCTCAAGTATAAGATTAAAACAGCTAATTACAAAAGTTAAACATTCATAACATCATATAAAGAACAACTTAATATCAAGTGAATATAATTAAGATTTAAACAAAAAATCAAGTTGACGGAGAAGAAATGACACCAAATAGAGTGTGAAAACACTCTATAAACACCAAAATCGAACATTGAATGGACAAAATCGAACTTTGAATGAAACCCTAATTTTTCCCAAATTGATTTTTATTGCTTAAAGGAAATGCATAGAATTTTGTGGAAGCTTGTGTCAGATCTTGAAGCTTTAGAACAAAATAGAAAATTTTTAGTAATTTTGATTGAAAAAATGATGAAGAATGACGAATTTGGATGGAGAATGGTTGAGGATGAAAGAAGTTAGTGAGAGAAAGTGAATGAGAAATAATTTGTTTTAAGAATTGTGAAAGATGAAATGAAAATGAAACACTACTGCTTAAATTAAACCTGACAAGAAAAGTGGGAAACGGGCGCTACGCTACAGGAGCAGACGCTACCCCCGTCTCTTCACTTTTTTCAAATGAAGGCAGAGGCTTCTGGAAACTTAATCAATATAGGTAGCGGGTGCTGGGCTACAGGAGCGACCGCTACCCCCCCCCCCCNGGCCGCTCCCCCCCCCCCCCCCTTATTCTCATTTTCCTCAAAATGAGGCAGTATTATATGAAAATGTTAATGTTTGGCCTAGCGAGCGCTACATTATGATAACGGACGCTAAGTCTGCATATGGTGAAGGCGAGGCTACTAAGCAGCATAATTTCCATAGAATCATCATTCCTAAAACTTACCATAGGCAAAAATAAGTCAAGTGCGTTTTAAGAGCCTTCCAAATGGACAAGTAAGATATGTTTGCACAACTTACAAGGTTTGCTGGTGCCCTATATGCCTCTCTGGATGATGTTACCCAAAAAGAGCAAATAAGGATTAAAAACAAACTCCAATGGACTTATGAGCCAAAATCAGGCGTAAGGTAGGCCTCATAAGTTCAAGTCAATGGCTAAGTGAAATAATAGAGAAGTCGGTTTTTGTTAAAAACACTTAAAGGGTGACTCGGGGTGACAAAATCCCCGAAAAAGCCTAAAAGTTACCAACTCTTGCCTCATATGAAGTATGTCACTTATTTAGCCTCAAATTCTCCACCAAAACTTCAGAAAAACCTCAAAGAATATGCCCAAGGGGTTTCCTTGGCTGAATAAGCTCAAAAGCAAGAATGGGGCGCAAAATGCCTCAAAACTACTTTAAAATGCTCAAGAAGAGCTGGAAAACGTTCTAAATGAACTGAGTCACCAAAAGTTCCAACAAAAATGTATACATGTAACCCGGGGTACCTCCCGTGAGCACTTGTTTAACATCCCAAGCCTGATGTAACACCTAGAAACAGAAAATAAGGCATAACTGAGGTTACATCGAAGTCGTGTAGGAGGAAGACTAGATTTTGAAGAAGAGAAAGTTTTTGCAATAATTCGTTAAGGGTTCGACCATTAACTTTTAATGCCTTCCCTTTCTCCTCTGCAACTTCCTTAAGAGGAGAGGAAGTGTTGAGTCAGCACTAAAATGGTTCACGTTTTGATTCTTCGAAAGTAGCATCAAAATGTTGAGAGCTAGGGGTGTTCAAAACGAGCCTTGCTTTCTACCTGCTCATGTGAAGGTCGAGTTCTTTTCTCCATACCATCTATTATGGGACAATGCAAGCTCAAGGGTGCATGATGAGTGATATTGCAAGCCTCGCCCTTAGGTAACATTGGAGTATCAACCTTTGAGTTGGTCATGTGATGACCAACAGCACTAAAGCTGAAATTTTTATTTCCAATATGGAAAGTCATTATTCTAGTCTTTACGTTGAAAAGTACAACTCTGTGTGTAAAAATTCTCTTTCAAATATTAGAGGGATTGAAATATCTTCTTCCATATCGACTATCAATAAAATCGCATGGGATGTAAATATCATCAATTTGCACACATATGTTAACTAAGATGCAAATAGTTTGTTTCACAGAGTTGTTAGCCAACATAACTTTCATGTTGGAAGGTTTCATTTCATATAAGATTATTTTCTTGGCTAGAGAGAGGGACATTATGCTCACTCCAGAACCAAGTTCACAAAGCCTTTCACTGCGCGCAAATTCTTGATTACAGTGGGGATGATGAAATTACCCAACTTCTCAACATTATGCACCAAAGCTCGATTAGGAACTTGTAACGGGGGTGTATAAACCTTAACCGGAGCCTTTTGAGTGACTACCTCATAAACAACAACGCCTTTACCGTCATTAATTGAAATTTCTTGTAGCAGAACATAAATTGGGACTTCGCTTACAACAGGAAACAAATTTTACGTGATCCCTAGGATTAAATACAGTTTGCCCTGGAAATTCATTTCTAGAGTTAGATGTGGAACTAGCAACATGTTGAGCAATTTGAGAGAGTCGAGACTTAATAATTTTATTGTGGGGTTGAAGTTGCTGAACAGAGGTAGCGAGATCACCTACCCTCATTGCATTATCTGCGTTAGCTTTAGATTGTTGTTCATAAATGATTCCAACGCATGTTCTAACCCCTAGTTTTAAGGAGGAGGAGGATAATGAGGGCGAGGTTGAGAAGGCCCCCCTTGTTTATAGCCGGGAGGCTGATGGAAACAAGACTACTGATGAGGAGGTGATCATTGATAGTTTGATAGAGGACCACCTCACTTGTTATAGTTCGAATTAGGTTGGGGGTTCCAACCTTGGTTATTATAGCCTTGAGAATAGGCTATTGTTTCCATGGTGGAAACACAGTAAGAAGGCGTATAGCCATTACCTCCAGACGTTTCACAAGCCATAACTTGTGAAGGAGCGTTAGAAGAAGTGAAGTGCGCTTTCTCTAGCTGTTTTTCCAGGCAGTAGTAGCTTTTTTAATTGACCTGGCCTCAACACCCGGCATCAAGGTTAGCCCTTGAGCTAGGTAGAAGACCATCGTAGAAACTCATGAACACCAACCATTCATTAAAACCATGTAAGGGCATGAATGCAAGATGTCCTTCAAACGATCCCATGCCCCACCCAAGGTTTCATCGTCATCTTGGACTAAATTAGTGATTTTTCGCCTAAGTTTCGAGGTTTTCTCAGGCTGACAATATTTTTCCAAGAAGGCCTTGGAAACATCGTCCTATGTTTTGAGCGATCCCTCGGGTAATGATCGGACAAAATATTTAGCTTTATCTCTTAGTGAATACTTAAACATATGCCTCCAGATAAACTCTGGGGTTACATTCTTATGTTTCACCGTAGAACATAACTCGAGGGATTTATCAAAATGCGCAAAAGGGCATTCGGTGGGCCTTCCCCTGAATTGAGCATCCTTGATCATATGGATCAAGTGAGGACTGAATTCATGGTTGTTTGCGGTCGTAGCGGGTAATGAAATCCCGCTACACAATTCAAAGGCGTTAGTATGGCCAAAGTCCCTAGGAGACTTCTATGGTAACGTTTGCATAGACATGGCTGAATGTGCAGATATGAAATCGGATTCAAATGACATTTCTCCTTGTCCAAATTCACCAGATTCGTGAACAAGCCTTCTTAAAGCACGTAGATGTTGTACGATTTCCGAAATATATGGTGTCGTAGGAGTTCCTTGCGATCTGCGTAGAATACAAAGCTAGAACAACAAGTTTCAATGACAAGCAAGCAATTTACAAGAAGATAAGGAAGAAAACTAGGTAACAATGACAAAAATCTCACAAATAGAAAACTAGTTAATGAAAAACCATTTTTGCCCAGCAACGACGCAAAAATTTGATAGCCTATCGTTGTCGCTACCAAAGATAAAGCATACAAGGCTCACCATGCTACTAGCAACGGCATGTAAGGATCGAATCCCACGAGACAAGGGTTTTTAACACTAAGGCGGTCTAAGGAGTAAGTTTAAGTCGGAAATGCTTTGAGAGCAAGATTGTCACTAAGCTACAAAATCTAAGGTTTAGTCTAAGGATAAAAACCACTAAGGTAAGGGATTCTCCGCTCACTCCCTTCATGAAGGGCGCGAATCCCACGTTTAAACCAAACATAGAGGGAAACGTCTAGGGGATGTCATTCTAAGAGCCATGTCTACTTTCTCGAGCTAGCAAGACGAGTGGAACTAAGCACATGACCTATTCTCATGGCGTGAACCAAAAACTGCTCTTATACACAAATTCACGAAGACTAGTAACGTCCCTTCACTTGAACTCCTATTCTCATGGTATTCAAACTAATCAAACAAGGGGAGTCTTCACTCAACTTCTTCTCTCGATTTTTCATTGAGGAACCTAAGACGACATCTATGGTAGCAAGTTAAAGAATGCTTGATTATAACCCCATGTAACGACTCTAGTAACCCCCATGCTTGGTTTTTACTACGAATCTACTTAAACCATTAAGGTGGTGAGGGTTTCACCCATACCTTAGCACTAAAAATACTCACTAATCATTCTAATTACCATTGTAATAATTCTATTCATTACTACAAATTATTGCAAATAAATAAGTCATGAAGGTGAAATAATAAGCTATGAACAAGATTATAAGCACTAAAACCAAAATAACAAAACTTGGTAAATAAGTAAAAGTAAAGAAGAACAAGAGTTGAGATAATTACTAGAAGCTTGATCGCATAGAAATAGAGAAATTATTCTAAGAACTCAAGTACAACAATGGTGAAGCTTGCTTACAAAAAGATGAAGAACAACTAGCTAAGAAAGCCAAAATAACTACTGACTTTGTAATGGAAACCAAAAGCTTAAGAAAACTAAAATATAAAAACTAAAAGCTTAAGCATGCGGGCAAGTTAAAGAAGAGAAAACCAAATTCGCCAGAGTAAGGGAGCGGCGGGCGCAGCCTGAAGGTAGTAGGCACTAGGCTAGGGTAGCGGGCTGTCACGTGCTGACTGTTTGGCTCTCGCAAAGCTAGTCAACCCCGTGCGCCACTTGCTCACAGTCCTTCGCGAGACAAGTCAGGCTTCCCTTCTGACACGCTCTTGGTGCCCACGTAGCTCACTCCGCGAGCTAAGGATCCCACTTAGCAAGACACGTCCCTTGTGTCTAGCTCCCAAGTATTCGTCCCAGACGAATGAATTAGGGCGTTGGACAATTCCCGTTAGCCCTTGACACTCAAACCCCCAAGTAGCACACCCCTTGTGCTCAAGTTATCCCCACACACTCACCCTCTCTAAGTTATGTGGAAGATGGTTGTTTGAAGTAACACAATGAAACACACAAGTGGTAGAGGGAATTAGTCTTGTATTAAGCTCTCTAAGAAATGCTACACTTGCTTTACAATGTGAATATTGTGATCTCCAAGTTGTTATGTACAAATGCCTCTAGGTGCCTATTTATAGGCAACCATCTTACAACTCCTCTAAATCTAGAAAGCTCCTAACCTCCTCAAATGGAGGGTTCTAGACACTTACTTCCTAGACCCTTCTAGAAATACATACTCCTATGTACACACAAGAATTACCTAGATCATTCTACTATGTACATGAATACCCATGAGTATCCTAGATATGTCTAACCCAGAACACTCCACACACCCTAGAGAACTCTAGAGACATCCCTCTAGAATCCTCATGACAACACTAGGCTATACTAGAACACTCTAGAGTTACTCACTCTAGAATATTCTAGCACCATGCTCTATATTGTTCCGGAACCTTCCGGAACACCCCGGACAACTCTAGACCTTTCAAAGAGGTTCTAGAGCCTTCCATACTCTTCCAACATAGTAGACAGCCTCTATGCCAAATTTGAGCCCATTCGGAGAAGTATAGCATTGTCGCCCAAAAAGTACTGCTCATGTGCATACCCAGTATCACCTTGCAGCACCAACTTTTCCTTAGAACTGCCTACTATAATGGGAGGGTGCTGCCTGGCAGCCCACAAGCAGCTCCCCTTGGGGCTCCTTTTGCCCTTGTATAAGGACTGTGGGAGGGAAAATAGGCGGTCCGTGACATTTTCCCCCACCCAATCCCTTGACGCCCTCGTCAAGGCAGTACCACGTCCCTTGTGCTCTGTGCCTTGACTCGATTGCTTGCCCTGTTGTGTGACGTCCCAAGTCACTGATCTGTTGGTGTGTGGACTGTATGCCCACAACGTTGCCCCTTTTTATGCCCCTTACTTGGGCACCTCCAACACTTGTGTGGGCCATTTTCCCACACTTCAAACACCGTTGTGCCTCTTGACTTAGGACACACTCCTTATGTGATCGGGCACCTTGCCCGGGCCACATGCCATTGCGCACCCAATTCCGTTGAGCACGCACACTTGTGCAAGCTCCTTGCTTGCACACAAATATTGCTTCATGCCCCATCCCTTGGTCATGAGCAACTCTGTTGGTCCCTTTATGGACCATGTCATGGTGCCTTGCTCTTGGCTTTCCCATAACTTGCTCCCCTTGAGCACTTAGTTGACGCTGAGGCCTAAGTGCCCATGTAGCACGCATTGATGAGATCTTTGGGCAATCCTCCTTTGTCCCAGTGGTCCTCAATACATGCTGAACCCCATTGTGCGTAATAGTCATCGTGCCATCACCAAACACCACCGGCCTCATTTTGTCTAGGAATTCCATTCCTAGCACCGCGGTCTCCGACTCCATGTCAACGACCAAGAAATCAACTTTGCCCTTCCACTTCCCCAAGCGGATACGGACACCCCATGCCCGACCATACACAGGTGCAGACTCATTGTTGATGGCCTTCCACTCACCATCAACATTAGTGAATTTGACGCCCAGGTCCTTGGCCTCCTTCAATGCCAAGAAGTTGTGTGACGCCCCTGTGTCCACAAGCAGCCTGGTCCCAACGCCATTCACCTCCCCATTGACAGCTATCAAGCCTCCTTGCTTGACGCTTGTCCCATGAATTGTCGGGATTGCCTGTCTCGTTGGCTCCTCATCCACGACACAAGAGTTGAGAAGTCTCATATTAGCAAGCGTGGCATGCTCCTCCATGTGCATTGCCCCACACCTCATTTCTTCTTGAGGCGACTCCTCATCCAAGCTTGCAATAAGGGCACTCAACCTTTGCTTCGTTGGGCACTCCCTTGCCCAATGTGGCCCTCCACAGAAGAAGCATCCCCGTCGGTTGGTCTTTGAAGATGACTTGGACTCTTCCTTTCCTTTGTCGCTCTTCTCGGACTTGTTGCCCCCATTGGGTCCCTTGCTTGGCTCAGTGGGCTCATCTCCCCCACCTTTCTCCTTGTTACCACCACGCCCTGTATCCTTCTTAGAGTCCTTGTAATCATACAATGACTCGGCATAAGCGATGGCATCGGCAAGTGTTTGCGGATTCCTTCTCTTTACCTCTTGCTCGGCCCATCGTTGTAGTCCCCCGATGAAATAGATGAGTTGGGTCTTCTCAGTCAGATCCTCACTGACCTCCAGTACGAGCGACGTGAACTGCTTGATATACTCCTTAATCGAGCTGGTGTGCCTCAGATCACGTAGCTGCCTCATGGAGACCTCTTTGGCATTCTCCGGATAAAATTGCCTCTTGAAGTCCCTCTTGAACTCATCCCATGTCCCAATGGAACAAGTTCCGTTCTTGACATCCAACTCACGTCTCCTCCACCATAAGGCTGCATCATCCCCTAGATACATGGTGGCGGTATTGATTTTGGGTGCATCATCATCCAGATGCAGTGCTTCAAAGTACCGCTCAACGCCCCATAGGAAGTTATCGATCTCCCTCGCGTCTCTTGCCCCATAGTACTTTGATGGCTCGGGGACCTTCATCCTTGGTCCCTCTCGATAATTTGTGGCCCCATTGACCACTGCCTTCTTGCAAAGAGCGAGCTCCTCCTTCAAGGCTTGATTCTCTTGCTTAACCGCATCGAGCTCCTCTCGCAATTTTGCCATCAAGCTTTCCATCTTCTCCATTGCTTGTCCCACAAGCGCATTAGCTTCGGCGGAACGCTCCATGGCAACATCTTCGATCCTTGAGTCTATTGTGTCGAGCTTTTCTTTGAGCATCTCCATGCTCTCTGTTAGCCCTTCCAATCTTGCACCATCATCGTACGAGTCCGCAACAACTAGCTCCATCTTGGCTACTCGTTGCTCCAACTCTTGGACCGTTGTCTTCTTCTTTTTGTTAGCCCCCACGTCGGTCTCCTCCCTAGTGGCTTGGCTCACTACTGGATTTTTGTCGCTGGCCATACCTCCTCTTGATGACAGCAACAACACTTGTTAGTACGTCAACCTCCCACGTACTTGGGTAGCAACGTTCCCTTAGTTGCTCAAGACTTGGACACCTAACGTCCTACACCTCCAAGTTGGCCCTTCTTTGCCGAACCAGGCTCTGATACCACTTGTCACGTGCTGACTGTTTGGCTCTCGCAAAGCTAGTCAACCCCGTGCGCCACTTGCTCACAGTCCGTCGCGAGACAAGTCAGGCTTCCCTTTTGACACACTCTTGGTGCCCACGTAGCTCACTCCGCGAGCTAATGATCCCACTTAGCAAGACACGTCCCTTGTGTCTAGCTCCCAAGTATTCGTCCCAGACGAATGAATTAGGGCGTTGGACAAGTCCCGTTAGCCCTTGACACTCAAACCCCCAAGTAGCACACCCCTTGTGCTCAAGTTATCCCCACACACTCACCCTCTCTAAGTTATGTGGAAGATGGTTGTTTGAAGTAACACAATGAAACACACAAGTGGTAGAGGGAATTAGTCTTGTATTAAGCTCTCTAAGAAATGCTACACTTGCTTTACAATGTGAATATTGTGCTCTCCAAGTTGTTATGTACAAATGCCTCTAGGTGCCTATTTATAGGCAACCATCTTACAACTCCTCTAAATCTAGAAAGCTCCTAACCTCCTCAAATGGAGGGTTCTAGACACTTACTTCCTAGACCCTTCTAGAAATACATACTCCTATGTACACACAAGAATTACCTAGATCATTCTACTATGTACATGAATACCCATGAGTATCCTAGATATGTCTAACCCAGAACACTCCACACACCCTAGAGAACTCTAGAGACATCCCTCTAGAATCCTCATGACAACACTAGGCTATACTAGAACACTCTAGAGTTACTCACTCTAGAATATTCTAGCACCATGCTCTATATTGTTCCGGAACCTTCCGGAACACCCCGGACAACTCTAGACCTTTCAAAGAGGTTCTAGAGCCTTCCATACTCTTCCAACATAGTAGACAGCCTCTATGCCAAATTTGAGCCCATTCGGAGAAGTATAGCATTGTCGCCCAAAAAGTCCTGCTCATGTGCATACCTAGTATCACCTTGCAGCACCAACTTTTCCTTAGAACTGCCTACTATAATGGGAGGGTGCTGCCTGGCAGCCCACAAGCAGCTCCCCTTGGGGCTCCTTTTGCCCTTGTATAAGGACTGTGGGAGGGAAAATAGGCGGTCCGTGACAGGGCGCTCCTGTAGCCTAGCGGCTACTACCCCCTGGTGTGACTTACTTGTTTGAGGCAGTAGATTTTCCTTCGATTTAAGGTTAATATGAAGCGCCAAGCACCTCTCATAGCCTTCCCACGTCGCTAGGCAAAGCTAGCGATATCGCTAGTTAAACTTGCGACATCGTTAGAACCTTGAGCAAAAGCCGAAAAAACATTTACCAAAGGCTTAAGCTGCGATCATACCGACCCAAATTTCCTCCAAACATACTACTCCTCCCATTTCACGCAATGCCTTGATTTCTGAACCAGGCGGAAAATCCTACCAAAATGAGATAAAACGCAAAATAGAGTAATACAAGAAATAATAAGCTAAAATATGAGAAAAAGTGGAAAAAGAATTCAAACTATATAAACAAGGAAAAACTAAGAAAAAGGGATAGAAAACTACCTAAACTAACTCAGCAAACTACAGAAAATATAAACAAAAAAACACTACATCAACGTGAGCCCCAAAAGCCCCAGGTCCACAGTTTGGCGACTCCACTGGGACATTCGCTTATATTTAAGGCAGATTGGACGAAACTGAAATATATTGAATTTGTTCGTTAGGCATAACGGATGCAATTCCCATGTTAGGGTATTTGCTTTAGGATTCACGTCTCTTAAACTATGTTCAATACTTGAGACAACCCTGGGGCACTTCTATTAGGGATTGTTAGGTGACTTTCCTAAGGCCAATCCTTAATCAAAATCCATCCTAACCATGACGCATGAACACATGACATATGTTGCTCATAGTGATGTCCCCTTTGGATCACCACTAAGTTGTAGAGTGGATAGTTAGGCACAGCCTAGGCATGGTAACTTTTGGATACCATAAGCCATACTTATAAATGCCTTTATAGAACCTTGGCTAGGTATGGACTTGACCTCATGCATAGGTACGCTATGGACTTCACCTCATGTGAATTTTAATAGACTAAAATTTCGAACCTATAAACACCAAGTCACCAAGATTCTCAACTTTAGGTTGATCAATTAGTCCTTTGATTAAAGCCTAAGCACCCTCAAAGCTACTGAATAAATCACAAGAGTATAAAGAATTTAATCACCAACTCTTAAATTTTGGATTTTGTTTCCAAGTAAACAAACAACTTTTTTTCTTATTCAACTCCAACTTAATTAATTACATCCTAATGTTAAGATTATTTATACGTATAATCAACAACAAAATCCTAACAAAAATCAACTAAAATATACGTACAAAACAAAGAAAATCCGTCCCTCATACACTAACAAGATAAAGATAAGCATGTCACCTCATCATGCAACTTGCACTTGATCTTATCTTGCCTAACAAACTCTAACTATCTAACAAATCAAGAAAATATCCTAACCAAGACTCTACAAGAAATAAAAGACTGAATGAAAAAAATAAGAAAAACCATGTGGGAAAAAACTCATAGGCAAAAACCATCTTGTTCCCCAAATCCCCCATTCTTGCCTTGATTTGCGTGCCATATTATTGACATGTGAACATGCACACGCAAATCCCTACCCTTGATGCACCCATATGGTTGATATTTTCATAAGCAACTATTTCACCTATGGTTGCGTCCTTACCATTGACACCATTGATATCACCACAATCGAAGTTGCCACCACTATCACTTATTTCATTAATGTAATTAATATCACTGATGCTTGCACTTGTATCATTCTCCCCTTCTTCAAAAGAGTTTGACCTCAGACTTCGAAGTTATTCATTAGGCACGTATGGAGATAAATCACCAATATTTAAAACAGCATGGACTCCATATTCCCCTGGTAACTCAAGTTGATAAGCATTATGACCAACTTTTTTCAAAATTTTGAATGGTCCATCACATCTAGGCATCAATTTATTTTTCTGTGATTAGGAAACCTTTCCTTCCTGAGATGTAACCAAACCAAATCTCCTTCTTGAAATTTGCATGGGTTCCTGTGCTTATTGGCTTGCTTCTTATATTAATCATTCACCTTTTCAATTCTTGCTCTGTCCTGTGCATGTAGTTTCTACATATATTCAATTTTTTCGAAAGCAGTTTTATGAACCAACTCACCTTTAGGAACACAAATGAAATCAATTGCCAATTTAGGGGTTATGCCATAAACCACTTCAAAAGGTGAATGTTTGGTTGCATAAGTAGGTGATCTGTTGTAGGCAAACTCAGCATGCGCCAGTTTTAAATCCCAATCCTTTTGAGTCTTGCTTACTAATCAACGCAACAATACACCCAATGTTCTGTTTGTCATTTTGGTCTGCCTTTGTATCTCCTTAGTCTCCTCAGGATTGCATTTGTATGCTGGTTTATAAGGAATCTGAGCACTTGGGATTAAATGAACCTGGTGTTCAATGCTCCTATTGGGAGGCAAACCTGGTGGTAAGTCATCTGGAAATACATCTTCAAATTCCTTCAATAATGGTTGAAGAATTTTAGGGATTGCAGATGTTTCAACTCTCAGATATTTGGACATCAACAGATATACTTGCAGGAAATCAGTCAATTCTTTCTCCAATTCCTTGGGATTAGTAAAAAACACTCCCTTTTTATTATCCACATTCAATTGTTTCTTGTTTCAAAGCAATTGGCTTGTCAGTTTCCTGTTTCCTGATAATGTAGACATTGGTTCTTCCATTGTACTTCACAAATCATTCATATTTCCAGGGTCTACCAAGAAATATATGAACATCCATAGGACAGACATCACGTATTACAAAATCCTTAAATTTACCAATCTTGAAATTTGTCAAGGGCTTGGTTAGTCCCTTTGACATCACTGGTGTTGCTTAGCCAATGTAACTTGTAAGGTTGAGGATGATTGTATGTGGGGTGATTCAATTTCTGAATCAATAGGGTAGAGACCACATTGGTACAGCTTCCACTGTCAATTATCACATCACACAGCCAGCCCTGTACATTACACCTGGTCACGAAATTTTTTTCCCTCTAGTTCTCTTCAATTGGCGTAGGTTTAGACTGAAGAACCCTCCTGAGGACCAATACTTGACCCTGTGTTTCTGCCTCCACTTCTTCCATATCATTGCTGCTTTGTTCTTCCTGGGAATCAATATGTTCGTCCTCCCCTTCTTCAAGAAGAACATTTGAGTAGGCATCTTAGATTTGCTTTGCTTCCCTAGTTGTGATTACTCTAGAGTTTGGACAATTTTTTTTTATGTGTCCTGCTCCTTGACATTTAAAACATTTCCTATTGTCTTCAGGATTGTCAGTGCTTTGATTGTAGTGGCTGCCCTTTATCATTGTCGAATTTAGGTTTAACACTAGTTGGTTTGGAATACACCACTTCCTTCTTGGACTCATAGGATTTTAAGAATGCTTTTGGATTCTTTGAATTCTTATGTTTATCTACCCTCAGTGCCACATTACAGATGTCATCATAGGTCTAGTAGGGTTGTAATTCTACTTTTTCCCTAATGGATCCATCCAGCACTACCACAAACCGAGCAACTTTGTGATCTTCCTTTTCTTCTAGATCACACAATATCAGCAATTTTTCGAAAGCATTGACATACTCCTCAACACTTTTCTGTCCTTGTTTCAGGGTGTGCACCTTTAGGAAATTGTTCGGTTCATATTCATGTGGTACAAATTTTTTTTCTCAATTCCCTTTTCAGTTTATGCCAAGAACAAATTTTTGTTCGTCCTTCTTTTTTGCACTTTCTTTGTAATCCTCCATACCACAATCTAGCATAAGATGTTAGTTTTAATTCTGTCATTCTGAAGGCTTTATGATCATCATACTCCTTGTAATTAAAAACCCTTTCGGTTCTCCTCAGCCAATGAAGGAAATTTTATGGATCTAAACTACTGTTGAACTCAGGAACGTCCAACTTTAAGCTACGATCATCATCCTTCTGTTTGTCACGCCTCCTATGCTTGTTTCGTTCATCTTCTTCACTTGAACTGGTGTCATATTCACGCCTAGGCTTGCGTGCACTCCTGCTTGTATTTTCATCAGTTGAACTTGCGTCACTTTCATCAATTCCAACATGGTTCGCAGTTCTCTAATTTCATTGTCCCTTCGGATTTCTCCGGCTTGTACTAATGACAATCCTCTTTCAAAATTTGCAGGAACTTCATCACCACCACTTGCCATAGCAGTGTTGTTTCAAGTGTTTTGATTAATTAATGAATACTTGAGTATAAAAGACCTCTCAATGAAAGCACCAAATTTGATGTGAATTTTCGTGTGAACAAAATCTCACAAGCTAATAGACTAAAATTTCGAACCTATAAAGACCAACTCACCAAGATTTTCAATTTTAGGTTGATCAATTAGTCCTTTGATTAAAGCCTAAGCATCCTCAAATCTAATAATTTTATCACAAGAGTATAAAGAATTTAATCACAAACTCTTAAATTTCGGATTTTGTTTTCAAGTAAACAAACAACTTTTTTTTATTCAACTCCAACTTAATTAATTACATCCTAATGTTGAGATTATTTGTAGGTATAATCAACAACAAAATCCTAACAAAAATCAACTAAAATATACGTACAAAACATAGGAAATTCGTCCCTCACACACTAACAAGATAAAGATAAGCATGCCAGCTCATCATGCAACTTGCACTTGATCTTATCTTCTCTAACAAACTCTAACTAACTAATAAATCAAGAAAATATCCTAACAAATTATCTAAATAACTAATTAACAAGATAATCATTACATTTTAAGCTAAAAATAACAGGAATACTTGCTGCCCAAGATTTTGGAAAAATCGCAAAAATCACGCCCTTAAGATTCGTCCCGTTTTGCGCAATTTTTTCAAGAACTTCAAGAAATGCTTCAATATTCAATCTTTTAATCAATAAACCTTCAGGAATCTGTCCTCCATGCATTTTAGCATAATTATGATGACCAAGAATCTACAAGAAATAAAATTCTTAATGCCAAAAATGAGAAAAAACCTTGTGGGAAAAAAACTGTAGACAAAAACCATCTTGTTCCCCAAATCCTCCATTCTTGCTTTGATTTGCGTGCCATATTATTGACATGTGACCACACAAACACAAATCCCTACCCTTGATGCACCCATATGGTTGATATTTCCATAAACAAGTATTTCACCTATGGTTGCATCCTTACCATTGACACCATTGATATCACCACCTTCGATGTTGCCTCACTATCACTTATTTCATCAATATAATTAATCTCACTGATGCTTGCACTTGTATCACTATGTGTGATGTGCAACATGTTTTGCTTACTTGTATGAATGTTTCGGAGGATTCTTGCATTCTCATGACCGTTTTTCACTTAGAGAATCGCATATAGACCATGGTTACTTATTGCGTGGACTACGCTTGCATATAGAACCCCATAGGTTGCATTTCAGATTAATATTGTAAAAAGTATTGTCATCATCCAATAATAATAAAAGAAAAAGATAAAAATATAAAGGATGATGAAATACTCTACATCATGCATTCATATAGAGTTAGAAAGCAACCGTGATAAGGTCATGCATATGAGTCCAAAAACAAGTGAAAGTTCTAAAAGTTCAATATAACAGTGTGGACCCGGGGCTTTGAGGGCCCACATGCCCTTTCTTACAGGACATGTGAATGTCGTGTTTAGTTTGTTTGTATAGTGTGAGTATGCTTGGCTTGAGGGTGGGTTTAGAATCTCTGAACGCAAATAGAGAAGTCGCCACCGTCCTCCTTTTGGCAGCTAACGGAACTGCATTAAGTCATAGCCCAAGGGCAAAAATGACAGCCAAGGATAAGAAGGTCTCATATATATGGATTTCAGGATGAGGGTCAAGAAAACAGTAAGTCACAATGTCCCCCCGCGTATATCGTCTCTACTTGATCTCATGTATAATTTAACAACCAAAATATAAAATTATAGCAATCATATTTCCTTAGACCTACAAACACATATGGAAATAAGGCTAGGAGGGTTTTGGTTAATGCACACATAAATTCCGTTTTATCATGCATGGGTGATTGCTTTAGGATTAGATTGATGTTTATCTTTGATTAGTGGAAACATGCCTTAAGGTCTCATAAGATAAACAATTCTCGGTGATTGAAAGCATTAAACAATTACCATGAATTCGCATAATGCCTAAAGCAAGCTTTCTACCTATGATTGATTTTAGTTTAAGGTCGAATCGTCAATTAATCAACGTTACAAGAATATGAATTAAAGACATGTCAATTATCTAATAAAGAATTAAAATCACATTATCATGTGAACTAACTCCTTTGAAGAACTCAAGATGATGATTTCGACATTGTTAGCCTCATTTGAAGTACCATCCGTGCAAGTCGACGACCCTTTACAACCGAGAGCTTGAAGAACCTTAATTAATTATTATTAATAATGTTAATAAGTGTTGGGTGCCATTTTCAAACTAAGGCAAGAAAACCGAGGTAGTTTTAGACAGAGAAAGTGACGAGTTAGAGAGAGAGTGGGAAGAAGTTGTGAAGATGTGTGTTGATGATTGTCGAAGAATTGTGGTATATATATAGTGTTAGAAGGCAGGTCACTAAGCTCCAGGGCGCTAAGGAAGCGCTAGGATGCCCAAAAATGGGCGCTAGGACGCCCATGGATCGCCAAGACACTAGAGGCGAGCGCTGGGTCACCCACTGTGCGCTATGGCGCAGCCTCTTTGGGCGCCTAGATAATCATCATCCATTAGGAGGGACAAAAAATAGGTGTCTACAGACAGGATAGGTCGTGGACGAGCCCCATAAACAAATCCTCTTGGTTGGACTAGAGAGCGTGGTACAAGGGTAGTTTGGAACGACACTTCGGTTTACGGTAAACACAATCCAATTCAATAATGAGTCACCAAGATCTCACAAGCAAGGTTGACGAAGTGATCTTTTACTTGACTCAATTAACCCAAGATTTTGGATCAATGTCAAATTAAGTGAAAGACCATGAACACATCAAGTACACACTCTAGGACAAGGAGAAGGTGGCCAGAAGGGTAAATGATCAAGATGCTTACATTGACCCACCAAATCTCGATTTGAACTTGATTCATACTTTGCCAGAAAAGTTCTCCATCATTGAACTTCCAAAGTTCAAGCCCATTGACAACCCTAAATACATCTTAAGGGGTTTTAAGTTCTACATGGATGTAAAGAAGATCAATCCGAAGCTTACCCAAGGATCTTCCCCATGACTCTCGAACCAATGTGCCAACAGTGATTCTTTTCACTTCCGGACAAAGACACCGCAACTTTGGAATACATAGCTCATGCCTTCATGACTCGCTACAAGGGCAATACTCAAGCTAGCCCTTCTCAAAGGGAACTCGAAATAATCAAGAAATGGGAAAAGAAGTGCTTACTACTTATCTCTCTCGCTGGAGAGAGAGACTGCTGCACGAATACTGACCACACCACAAGAAAAGGAGCAAGTTAAGATCTTCATTGCTAACTTGCTCCCCAAATACAAGAATCACCTCAAGCACATTGCCCTAGACACCTTAAGGTGGAAAGGGAAGGTGGGATACGAATCTGGATTGAAAGCAAAGATGATCCCAACAAATAAGGTGGAAAGGGAAGGTGGGATACGAATCTGTAAACGACCTACTCAAAAGGGGCATCCACCACCAACAACATCAATGTTGTGCAAGAAGTGAGAGGTCCCTTTTGTTCCTAACTTTAATGCACTCCCTTTGGTATGCCTATACGCAAGCGTTTGAAAGGAAAAATCCAAAGGTAAAAACAATCCTGTGGGGCCCACTCCGAATCCCACTGTTGAAATGACATCTTAAAGGTGAAATGCCAACAAATACTACAAATATCATCAAGGTGGGGTCACACTACCCAAGAATGCTGGACCCTAAAGAATTTTTTACAAGATATGGTTGAGGATGGAAGACTTCCATTTCCGCCAGGAGGAAAGAAGCTTAACATTCAATCGAATCAACTCGCCATCATCATGATTGAAGAAGAGAAATTTTTCTTTGGTCCTATTATTTTGATCACGTCCAGCGGATGTACTATTCGTCTAGACATGTTCTCTGACCATATGGCTACACCAAAGATCTTTTAAAAAGGGGAAGACCTCAAACGATCTACCTTCATCGAAAGATCCTTTTCCATGTGACTGATGGGAAAGAGTTCAAATCGAAAGGATGAAGACAGGATGGGATGAACCTATCAACAATCAAAGATGCTACTTTCGTCTTCGTAAGTGGCATTTCAATGAATTCGAGATTCTTGAGCTACCTAGCCCCATCATCGAGCTTCCCATTGAGCTTATAGTGTATATTTCGGAAAGGCTTGATGTTAAGAGGCTTGGAATGAGTTTGATGGTCAGTAAATACTAGAACACGAACATCAATAAAATGGTGCATAATCACTTTAATTGGGAAAGACACACCAAATACCATCGACTCATTGAAGGACCCTTTCCATTGGTCCCACCTATTCTTCAATATCCTCCTTCCTATATGATACCCGAGGGTTTGTATTTCAAAAGATGAGAAGAAAACAACGGGTTATGCCACGAATTAGCGAACAACATCATTTTTACCATCAATACGGTCGAAGAATATGAATCATCGTTTGACCCCCTCGATTTAATCACTCTTGTAGAGCGACATACCTCACAAATAGTCATCTCCCCCACTCCCTAAAAGTCAATGGAATATGGGATAGCGATAACGAAGACGTCTATGTCTGAGATATAGTTAAACCTATCTATCACACTCCCATGGAAGAGGATGATGACATCGCCGAAATTCTAAGGCCCTTGTCACCTCCTAAAGATAACAAAGTTAAAGTTCTCACTCGAGGCGGACGCCTGAACCTCCTCAAGTTCTAAGACAAAAGTAGTGTTCACATTACTCTACCACTAACCCCGCCTCAAGAGGAAGATAGTGTCATTAACAAATTAAAGAGAACAAAGGGCGATGTCAACGTTTAACAAGATTGCAAGATAATGATTCGTTGAATGAGGTAGTAAGGCAATTAGCCGATGTAGCACAAAAGTTGGCTAAAAGAGGTCTTACTATAGACATGGTAAGAAGAGCTTCGCAGCAAGCTGGAAACAAAAATGGTAACGGTAATGGAGGGAGTCAAGCTAAGGCACTTGGCTCTGGAACGCTCAATGTTATGACAAGGAGTGAAGCGGATGGTAGTCAGGATGTGATCACCGATAATTTCTCTATTCACTCTACCTGTTAAATTTTTTTTGGTTTTGGGGTGTAACATATTCTTTTGTAACCACTATGATTTTGGAAAAGGTAATGCCTGTTTTGGGAAAAGTAGATACAATAGATATGTTAATAGCGATACCATCAGCACAAGAAGTACAGTGTTCAAGGAGGTTTTTCGATTTTTCGATTGAGATAGAGAGAATGGAGTTTAAGGCTAACCTAATCGAGTTTGATTTGGGTAACTTAAAAGTGAAAATAGGGATGGATTGGTTGAGTGAACATAAGGTTTAAATTTTGGGTCAGCCGCAGAGGATCTGATTAGTTAGCAAGGGTAAGAAAGTGAGCTATTCGAGGGCAGGAAGGCCAAAACACAACAGAATAATGTCAATGATGAGGTTTGCTTGGTATGTAAAGAGAGGTTTCCCAATTTTATTCTGTAATGAGGTTTATAGTGAGGTTTCCTAAAGAAAGTGGGCTATTCGAGGGCAGGAAGGCCAAAACACAACAGAAATAGGCGTTGCTTGGGATGTAAATCATGTTGAGCCTTCTAAGCCCGAGGACATTGAGGTAGTGAGGTATTTCCTGGACGTGTTTCCGGAGGAGATTTTGGGAATGCCACCGAAGTAAGAAATCGACTTCACTATAGACTTAGTTCTAGGAACAACACCTATTTCCAAAGCACCATATAGGACGGCACCAGCGGAAATGAGTGATTTGAAAGAGCAGTTGAAGGATTTGTTGCAGAAGGGATACATTAGGCCTAGTGCTTCACCTGGGGAAGCACCAGTGCTGTATGTGAAAAACAAAGATGGGAGTATGAGGTTGTGTATTGACTAAAGACTGCAAGTTCGTGTGGAGCGATAAGTGTGAGGAGGCATTTCAGACTTTAAAGGAGCGTTTGAATACGGCTCCAGTGCATACTTTGCCAGATGGGACTGGTTCTTATGATGTGTATAGTGATGCTTCTAAAAATGGTTTAGGATGGGTTTCAATGCAAAATAAGAACGTGATTGTGTATGCTTCAAGACAATTGAAGCCGTACGAAGCAAACTATTCCACCCATGATTTCGAGCTAGCAACGATCGTGTTTGCTTTGAAGATATGGAGACACTACTTTTATGGAGTGAAGTGTAGAATCTACATAAACCACAAGATCTTAAAGTAGTTTTTACTCAAAAGGATTTGAACATACGACGAAGGAGATGGCTTAAATTGACAAAGCATTATGATATAGATATTCTATTACCATGAAGGGAAGGCTAATGTGATAGTGGATGCTCTAAGTCATAAAATGAAGCATGGAGTGAATTCTCTAACGGTCGTTAACGATTTGTGTAGAGACATGGAGAGAATGAATTTGGTGATAGTGAAGGAGGGAGAGTTGGAAGGAATACTTTGTAATATTAGTATCCAACAAACTGTGTTCGAGGAAATCGAGGAGAACCGGGACGGAGAAGTGAAACTGGATAGTATAAAGGACAAATTGAAGGCAAGAAAGAATATGGACTTCAAAATCCATGAAGATGGATGTTTGAGGTATAAATGAAAGTGGTGTGTACTGCAAAAATGTGAATATTTGAAACAGAATATTATGGAGGAAGGTCATAATGCACCATAATGTGTTCATCCTGGAGGTGATAAATTGTATAACAATTTGAAAAAGACGTATTGGTGGCCTAGAATGAAGAGGGAAATAGTTAATGAGAATTTTATGGAGATCGTTGAAGATGTTACTAATTAAGACTTTTTGAATTCACAACAAGTTTGTTAACCTGAGGAAGACCTTCATACTTTACTTACTCGAAGATCTATGCTGTGTAAAACACTTGATGAATCTAACGAAGTTTAAAGATCAAACATTTTTCTTTCA
Organism: Suaeda aralocaspica; assembly: GCA_016808085.1. Classification (NCBI taxonomy): domain Eukaryota; kingdom Viridiplantae; phylum Streptophyta; class Magnoliopsida; order Caryophyllales; family Amaranthaceae; genus Suaeda; species Suaeda aralocaspica. The sequence continues at coordinate 639,570 of PYUH01000034.1, read as the reverse complement.
AAGTGTTAAGTTAATGGTATGCTTATTCCTTTCATCAGTGATAGTGGATCATGTGTTAACGCCTGTGGTCTAGCTTAGGTGGATTCATTGAAATTTCCTACTCAAAAAGCATCCAAACTCTTACAAACTTCAGTTGTTGAATGATGACAATGGATTATGGGTTAGAAAAATAGTTTTACTCAATTTAAGGTTGGAGATGTGGATGAATTATGGTGTGACGTTGTTCTAATGACTGCTTGGTCTTTATTACTTGGTCGTCCTTGGCAAAGTGATAAGAAGGTGATTCATAATGGTACAACAAATGAATATGTTGTGCTTCATGGTTCTAAGAGATTTATACTCAAGCCTTTACCTCCTAAACAATGTCAACGTGACGATACTACTACTTCTCCTTCTACACATGTTTGTTTTAGTTCATGCCATCAAGAGATCTTAGATTATGTGCAAAACAAGAAGGAAAGGTGTGTGAGAGTACTCCAAATTCATCAAGGATCTAAACTAATAGAGGGGATTATGTTTGGTTAAGTCGTAGTGCAAAAAAGCTTCACTTGGATCATAAACATGACGAGCCAGTTGATGGAGGACCGTTCAGAATTGAAAAGAAGATAGGTTATGAAACATTCAAGGTTCTACTCAATAATGGTGTTTGTGCTACTTTGACATCTGCATACCTTGTTCCTTTCTTGGAGCCTAAAATTTGAGACAAGTTTCTTTTCAAAAGGGGGGGGGGGGGATGGTGTGAATATAAGGCTGCCATTCACATCAGGGTTGTTAGTGGTTTTCCCTATGGATTTTTTCCCCTTGCTTTTGCTAGGGTTTTTCTCATTTCAGGCGTTTTTCATTTTTTGAGTCTTCTTATTTTTTTTTGCCATCATTTTTATGGAAAAATGTATGGAGGTTGATTTCTTGAAGGTTTCTCGATTTAATGATTGAATCTTGAAAGGTTTCTTGAAGATTGATCTCATTTCTTGTAATTGCCCAAAAACGATGCATAGTGTATGGCGAGTATTTTGACATTCTTCCCTAGATTTGGGTTTCATTAGATTTTTGTGATTTTACATGTATTTTATGACGATTATCTTGTTTTTAAGTTATTTAGATAGTTTATTAGGATTAAAACTTAATTTCATAGGATTTTTGGCAAGTTTTTAGGATATAGATCTAGTTGTGCAAGTGGATTGATTTGTTGTGATATGGCCAAAATTAGGGGCAAGTGGGGTGGATTTTCACGTGCAACTTTTCACATACATATTGATCTTCATAGGGAGGAAAAATCTTGGGAATTCTTCTCTCCTTCTTCGAAAATTTTGGGACTGAGACCCTCTTCTCCCAAAGCATTTTTTCCGACAGTTCGTCCCATGGAAGTGATGAAATCACTAGGATCAAAGTAGAAGTTCTCTTCTTTGATCATGAAGATTACTATAGGTTTCTTTTTAATTTTGAGCTTCTTTCCTCTGGGTGGAATGGGTACCCTTCCGTCTTCGACCATGTCTTGTAGAAGATTGGACGAGAGTCCAACATTCTTCTGTAGTGTGATCCCTACCTTGATGGTACTTGTAGTATTTGTTGGCATCCCACTGTAGTGACCTCTTTTCAGGAGTAGGATCCAGTGTTTGTCCCACTGGACTTATTTTTCCTTTTGATTGGAACCTTTCAAACGCTTGATTATAGGTCATAATTAATAGATTGTACTCATGTCGGCGGCAAAAAGGAGCTCTAGCCTATTTGAAGGCATTAATGTTATTGGAAGCGGATGCTCCTTTTGTTAGATTAGTCCTTGGACTACTAGCCGATCTTTCCTTTCCACTTTCCTTGGTAAGACCGTCTTCAATCTTGATCCCGATGTGGTAGACTTGTTGCAAAGTCGCAAAGTACTAAGGTCCAAGTACTTAAGATGATTTTATACTTTGGAAGCAAATTAGCAAAGAATATCTTGACTTACTCGTTTCCCTTAGAACCCTTCCTTTTGTCCTTGTTTGAGAATCCTTTGAAAGGTGGTAGTTTGAGTATTTCCTTTATAGTGAGTCATGAATGGGTGAGTTATGTCCTCCCAAGTTGATGTATCCTTGTCGGGAAGTGAAAAGAACCATTTCTGACATATAGGCTCAAGAGTCAAAGGGAAGATCCCTGAGTAGAGCCTTGGGTTGATCTTATTCACATCCATGTAGAATTTGAAGCCTCTCAAGAAGTACTTAGGGTTGTCGGTAGCCTTAAATTTGGGAAGTTCCGCAATGGATAATTTTTCCGGTAAGGTGTCGATCAAGTTTTGATCGAGATTAGGAGGATCAAACTAAGCATCCTTGTCGATGATCCTCCTAGCTACCTTCTCTATGTCTTGCACGGTGTTATTGTTTTTTAGATCGTTCATCTCAACTTTCATCTCTCCCAAGGCTTGTGTTACTTGGACTAAGGTAAAAGCCAATTCTTGCATTGTTACAGGAGATTCTGGGTCGCTCATTGTCGTATCGAATTGCATTATATTTGCTTGATCGTGATTCGGGATATACCTTCGAATTAACCTTGTGCCTCGTTCCCTTGTCCAAAGGAATATCGTTGATTTTGTTCGTACACTATCGTGCGATGTTTAGATTTTAGAATGTTTGCTTGTACTTGTTTCAATGACTTGACTATTATGACACATGCAAGACCAATCATGGTTGCTTCCTAGCTTTATATGAATGTATGATGCATAGTATTTCATATCCCCTTATTCTATTCCATTTTTTTCTTTTATTTATTTTTTTAATTTTATTGTTGAGGGAACATGAAGATACTTTTTACAAAATGAATGCTATACAACCTATGGGTTGTCTATATGGACTTTTAGTCAACATGACAATAAATCACAATCTCCATGCGACTCTCTAGGTGAAAAGGCTACCAGAAAACTAGACTCCCACAAACAACATTTATATGGAACATAGGATCATATAGCACACCACACATAATACCAGACCTATGCACGAGGTCAAGTCCAACAATCCTAGTCCAAGGTTCTAAGAGGCGACTAGAAGTAAGGCCGAGGGTGTCAAAGTGGGTACCATGACTAGGGTGTGTCCAACTATCCACACCACATCTTAGTGGTGATCCAAGTGGGACATCAATTATGAACCAAATAGGTCATACGATTAGCACCATGGTTAGGATGGACTTCAACCAATGAACTGCATAGGTAGGTCACCTAACCCTCCTTAATATCGGTACACCGAGAGTGTCTCTAGTATAGAACATAGTTTAAGAGACTTGCATACTAAAGGAAGACCCTCAAGTGGGAATTGCATGCATTTATGCCTAGCAAGTAAAATTGATATTATAAATGTAAAATTACGGGACTTCTCAAGTTTCATCCACTCTCCTTTTAAAAAAAAGGAATGTCCCAAGTGACGTCACCAAACCGTGGATCCGGGGCTTTGGGGGCCAACGTGCCCTTTCTTACAAGACGGTTGAATGTCGTGTTTAGTTTGTTTGCATGGTGCTAGTATGCTTGGCTTGGGGGTGAGTCTAGAATCTCCAAACCCATGTAGAGAAGTGGACATCGTCCTCCTTTCGAGAGTTAATAGAACCCCATTTGGTTATAGCCCAAGGGCAAAAATAACAGCCAAGGATAAGGTCTCATATCACAAGATTCGGGGACAAGGGTAAGGACAACAATAGGTCACATTGTCCCCGCGCGTATAGCGGCCTCTACCAGTTCTCATGTGTAGTTTCATAACCATAATATCGAATATAGCATTCATGTTTTCGGTTTAGACCTACAAACACGTATGCAAATTAGGCTAGGCGGGTTTTAATTAATATACACATAAATTCCATTTTATCATGCATGGGTGATTGCTTTTGGATTAGATTGATTTTAATATTTGGTTAGTGGAAACATGCCTTTAGGTCTTTTGAGCTAAATATGAATTCTTGGTGATTGAAATCATTAAACAATTAGCATGAGTTCACATAAAGCCAAAAGCAAGGTTTCTACCAAAGATTTATTTTAGTTTAAGATCGAATTGCCAATTAATCAATGTTACATGAATATAAACTAAAGACATGTAAATTATCTAATAAAGAACTAAAATCACATAATCATGTAAACTAACTTCTTTGAAGAACTCAAGATGATGATTTCGACATTGTTGGCCCTATTCGAAGTACCTTCCGTGCAAGTAAACGACCCTTTAAAACCGAGAGGTTGAAGAACCTTAGTCAATTAGTAATAATAAAGTTAATAAGTGTTTGGTGCGATTTTCGAAGTAAGGCACGAAAACCAAGTAACTTTTACAAGGAGAAAATTACGAGTTACAGAGAGTGAGAAGAAGATGTGAAGATGTGTGGTGATGATTGTCTGTTGATGATTCTCGAAGGTAGGGGTATATATAGTGCTAGAAGGAAGGTCACTGAGCGCTAGGGCGCTAAGGAAGCGCTAGGACGCCCAACAATGAGCGCCAGAATGCTCGAGGTGAGTGTTGGGGTGCCCATTGAGCGCTATGGCGCAGCCCCTTTGGGCACCTGGATAATCATCAGCTGTTTGGAGGTACCAAAAATAGGTGTCTAGATACAGCATTGGTCGTGCACGAACCCGGCAAACAAATCCTCTTGATTGGACTAGAGAGCTTGGTACGACGCTAGTTCGGAAAGACATTTTGATTTACGATCAACACAATCCAATTCCACAATTAGTGACCAGGATCTCACAAGCAAGGTTGACGAAGTGATCGCTAACTTGGCTCAATTAATCCAACCTTTTGGATAAACGTTAAATTAGGTTAAAAACTGTGAACACATCAAGTACACCGTCCAGGATATAGTGAAGATGGCCAGAAGGATAAACGATTAAGATGCTTACTTTGAGCCCCAAAATCTCGATTTTAACTTGATCGATACTTTGCCAGAAAAGTTCTTCATCATTATATTGAACTTCCAAAGTTCAAGCCCATTGACCACCCTAACTACTTCTTAAGGTGTTTTAAGTTCTACATGGATGTAAAGACGATCAATCCAATGCTTTACCCAAGGATCTTCCCCATGACTCTCGAACTAGTGTGCCAAAAGTGATTCTTTTCACTTCTAGACAAAGACACCGCATCTTTGGAAGACATAGCTCATGCGTTCATGACTCGCTACAAGGGAAATAATCAAGCTATCCCTTCTCAAAGGGAACTTCAAATTATCAAGAAAGGAGAAAAGGAAGTGCTTACTACATATCTCTCTCACTGCAGAGAGACTGTTGTACAAATGGTGACCACACCACCGGAAAAGTAGCAAGTCAAGAACTTCATTGCTAACTTGCACCCCAAATACAAGAATCACCTCAAGTAATTGAGCCTAGACACCTTCGAAAAATTCTATCACATCGGGATTGAAATCGATGATGAACTCAACAAAGAAGGTGGAAGGGGTAGGTTGCATACGAATCAGAAAACGACCTACTCAAAACAAGCATCAACCCTCAACAACATCAATGTCGTGGAAGAAGTGACAGCTCCCTTTTGTCGCCAACATGAATAGACTCCCTTGGGAATGACCTATACCCAAGCGTTTGAAAGGAAAAATGAAAAGGAAAAATCAAACCAGTAGGGCCCACTCCTGATCCCGCTCTTGAAATGAGATCTTTAAGATGGGATGCCTTCAAATACTACAAGTACCATCAAGGTAGGGGTCACACTACCCGACAATGCTGAACCCTAAACAATTGCTTACAAGATATGGTTGAGGATGGAAGACTTCAAATTCCGCTAGGAAGAAAGAAGCATAACATTCAATTAAATAAACTCGCCATCATCATGATTGAAGAAGAGAACTTTTTCTTTGATCCGGTTACTTTGATCACATCCATCGGATGAACTGTCCCTCAAGGCAACTTCTCTGAACATGGGGACCAAAGATCTTTGAAAAGGGAGAAAAGATTTCCAATGATCTACCCTCATCTAAAGATCCTTTTGCATGTGACAATGGGAAAAGAGTTTAAATGGAAAGGATAAAGACAGGATGGGATGAACCTATCAACAAACTATGATGCTACATTCGTCTTTGTAAGCGGCATTTCAATGAATCCGAGATTCTTGAGCTACCTAGCCCCATCATTGAGCTTCCCATCGAGCTTATAGAGGATATTTGGGAAATGCTTGATGTTAAGAGACTTGGAATGAGTTTGATGGTCCATAGATACTAGAACACAAACATCAACGAAATGGCTCATAATAACTTTACTTGGGAATGACACATCAAATTCTATCGACTCATTAAAGGACCATTTCCGTTGGTCCCACCTATTCCTCCATATCCTCCTTCAGATAGTATATCCGAGGGTTTCTATCACAAAGAATGGGAAGAATACAATGGGTTATGCCACGAATTTGCGAACAACATCATTTTTACCATCAATACGGTCGAAAAAGATGAACCATCATTTGTCCCCCTCAATTTAATCACTTTTGTATGTAGGGCGGCCTGCCTCACAAATAGTCATCTCCCCTACTCCCTTAAAAGTCAATGGAATATGGGATAGGGATAACGAAGACGTTGATGCCGGAGATGCAGTTTAACCTACCTATCACACTCCCGTTGAAGATGATGATGACATCGCCGAAATTCTAAGGTCCTTGTCACCTCCTAAAGACTACAAAGTTCGAGTTCTCACTCGAGCCGGATACTTCAACCTCCTCAAGTTCTAAGGCCAAAATAGCGTTAAAATTACTCTACCACCTCCTCTGACTCAAGAGGAAGACAGTGTCATTAAGAAATTAAAGAGAACGAAGGCCGAAGTCAACATTTGGCAACTCCCCATCCCCTTAGAAAACATAGACATGCCCTCCTTTAGGCTTTCACCGATTTAAACATGGCAAGTGATACTACTCCGGATGAATCAATTAACCTCATAATGCACGAGCAACACAATTCATCCATCACTTTTCCGATGAAGACCTCCTATCTGAAGGGCCTAGTCACAACAAAGCCCCCTACATCACTGTCATAAGTAGACAACTTATTATACCTATTACTTTGATTGACAATGGTTCAGCCACCAAGGTATGTCCCTTAATAACCGCTCCGAGACTTAGAGTAGTGTCACCATAGGAATTTTGTGCAAGCAATCAAGCCATTCGAACTTATGACAACACAAGTAGAGACACCAAGGGAGTCATATTGCTTAACTTAACTATTGGGCCGATTGAGAAGAAGGTCAAGTGCCATGTAATGGACATCAAAACTAGCTTCCACCTTCTCTTTGGAAGTCCTTGGCTTCATTAGTTAGGGGTGGCCCCTTCCACTCGCCATAAAAAATTAAGTTCATGTTAGATGGTGTCGTGATCACTATTAATGCCTCTCCTTTGAAGATCCAAGCCACAGACCAACCAATCATCAACATCAAGCATGATGCCAATGATGAACACTTATGGGGATTCTCCATTGCTACCATTGAAGAAGGCGACAAGGCAGCTTTTGATTCTCATTTGAGTTTGGTAGTCAACGCTCTTCTACGCCATCAAGGCTACTTTCCGGGAATAAGCATGGAATTAAGATGGGCTCTTGCTACCATCATTTTCAAATTTCAACCAAAAATGATAGGTTTGGATTGGAATATCTTCCAACTCCAAAGGAAAACAAAGAGCTCCAAAAGACAGCAAAAAACTTGGAGATATTGAAACCTAGCCTTACAATCTTACTTAGAACGACAAGTTCCTAAAGGAACAGGGGAATTTCCGCTACTACGAGTTCCCGAAACCGTTTTATGGCAATGATTGGAAGTGGTACCCCGGCTTGGAGATCTTTTCTAGTTGTTTATTCATGTTAGGGGAAACTCTCCCAACTACAAAAGGAAAACCTGAACATGATGACCTTAACGTGCTAGGACTGTGGCTACTCTTTGAACTTGAACGTACCTCACCTTCCAAACATGAAATTTGTATAGCTATGAACGATGAATCGTTTGAACCTACTGATCTCAGCACTCCGATCCGGTAAGTCAAGTCATTAAAGGATGGCGCAAGACCATAAAGATCACCGCAACGGGAGGAAGGACCATGGATTTCATCATAGGAGAAGACCCCATGTTAGATGAATTTGAGTCTGAGTCTGAATCTGAGTCCGAGTCTAGTGCCATTAAGATAGCGAGTCCTAAGATTCCTAATAAGTATGTCAAAGTGTCCATCACCCCTCAATATTCTGCGTTTAAAGCAAATTTCGATGTCATAATTACACAGTACACTAACATGTCTTCATTTTCTTACTCTTCGCCTTCTCATATTTATTTTCCTTCCAATTCATGTGATTGCTCTGTTTCACAAACCAAAATTCAAAACAACATTGAAATAATAAAGGTTGTGGAAGAACACGAGAGTAAAACACCAATAATTGAACAAACAGAGAAGGTCAATATTGCTGATAGTGACACGCTAAGAGAATTATAAATTGGTCTCACACTCATTCCTCAAGAAATGGCTGAGCTTATTGCAACTCTCACAGAATTCCAAGCTGTGTTCGCATGGTCATATGAGGACATGCCGGCAATCGATCCAAAAAAATCTAGACACACATTCCCTCTAAACTAGGGGGGCCAAGACTATCAAACAGAAGCTTAGGAGAATCAAACCAGACGTCCAACTGAAAATCAGAGAAGTGGTTATCAAACAGTTACAAACCATATTAATTAAGGTTGTCCAATACGCTTATTGGGTCGCCAATATCATTCCTGTACCAAAGAAGGATGGGAGCGTGAGAATATACATGGACTTTTGGGATTTGAACAAGTCAAATTCAAAAGATTATTTTCCACTGCCCAATATTGATGTTCTTGTTGACAACACAGATAGTAACACCTTATTCTCCTTCATGGATGGGTATGCCGGCTATAACCAAGTAAATATGGCAGAAGAAGACTTGGAGAAATCAACATCCACTACTACATCACGGGAGTTATACTGTTATACGATTATGTTTTTCGGCCAAAAAAATGTTGGTGCCACGTATCAACGTGCTACAACTACACTCCGCCATGACATGATACATAAAGAAGTAGAGGTGTACTTGGACGATATGATAGTAAAAATCAAAGAACGGAATGAACATACTCCTGCCCTATAGAAATTCTTTGAAAGATTTCGAAGGTTCAATATTGGACTCAATCATAAACACTGGCCTTCAGGGTTACCTCGAGAAAATTTTTAGCTCATGTGGTTTGCGCTCGAGGAATCGAAATCAATCTAACAAAAATCAAGGCCATCATGTCCTTGAAACCATCCAAAACAAAGGAAGAAATCCAAGGAGTCTTAAGGAGGCTGGCTTCAATACATAAGTAGGTTCATCTCTAAGCTCACTATGACATGCGAGCCTATCATCAAAAAATTAAAGTATATTGCCAATGAGCCTTTCATAAAATCGAAGAATACCTCAATAATTCGCCCGTTCTAGTGCCTCCAACCCCTCCACATCCCTTGAGGTTTTACTTAACTATCACTCGAACAGTTGCTGGAGCTATGCTAGCATAAGAGATCTATGGAATACAAAATGTTATTTATATCATAATCAAGAAGTTCTTACAATACGAAGAAAAATAATCCAACACTAAAAAGTTATGGTTAGCATTGGTATGGTTTACTAAGAAATTGAGACATTACTTGCTCACTCATACCGTTCACATAGTAAGCAAGGGAGATCCGCTGAAGTATCTCTTTGATAAATTTATGATGAATGGGAGAATATCGCAATGGATGATAATGTTGTCTGAATTTGACCCTAAATTTGTGTCACAAAATTTTGTAAAAGGTAGTGTAGTTTTGAATTCTCGGCTAAATCTCCGGATGAACCTTGACCCGAGGATTATGAATTTCCCAATGTGGAACAGATGATGATAGAAGAGGAAAATTAGTTTTTGTACTTCAATGTTGCCTCCAATAAACAAGGATGCGGGGACGGTGTCCTACTTGTATCACCAAAAGAACATACACCAATTTCCATGAAATTATATATTATTGATGTAACTAGCAACGCCGCCGAGTACGAAGCATGCATCATAGGGCTCGAAGTGGCCGTGGCCTTAAAAGTGGAAAGATTATGAGTTCATGGAGTCTTTAATCATCAATAAAATTTCTTGAAAATGAAAGGTTAGAAACAAGAGTTTTGCCCTATACCAAGCTCATTTGGAGAAAATAGCTACTCAAGTTAAGGAAGTAGAATATACTTACTTGAAAGTAGAAGATAATCAATATGCGGAAGCCCTAGCTAAATTGGCGTCTATGGTTCGAATTCCAAACTCCTTGACTGAGATACCCTTGGAGGTTGAAAGAAGAAAGTAACGGGCTCATATTTGCATGATTGAAGAGAGAAACAAGGTGAACAACATCGCAAGAAAAATCCATGATACTTCGACATCAACAATTATCTAGAAAGTCAACAACATCCCCCGAATAGGTCAAAGAAGGAACAACAAGCTTTATGACTCCTAGCCTCTCAATATATTATCCAAGTGTAGGGGCCCCGGATTTTGGGTCCCAAATTTTGTGGTCACCTTTCCCAAACCGTCCGTAGGTCGAGTTAGACCTAAAAAATTGGCTTAAGGAAAGGTGAAACAAATTAATTAGACCTTTTTTTTCAACTGAAATGGAGCGTTGGAACATGTACCACGCTACAGGCGTAGCGCTACAAGGTTTCTCACGCTGACCCTGCAACGTCACAATTTATGTGACGCTATAGTGTCAGTGCAGGAAGGTTTGTAACGCTACTAAGGTAGCGTAGTTAACTTCCCAGCGCTTCTATATTTTCCCTTTTTTCTTTTTTCCTTCTTTTCAACAGAAATGGAGCGCTGGAACTTGTACCATGCTACAGGCGTAGCGCTACAAGATTTACCACGATGAGCCTGCAGTGTTACAAGTTCTGTGACGTTACAATGTCAGCGCGGGAAGGTTTGTAACGCTACAAAGATAGCGTAGTTGGCTTTCCAACGTTGCTCTTTTTTTCTTTTAAACCCAACTTGAAATAATTTTACTTCGGAGAAACTTCAATACCGATACCAAACATGCTAATAAGAAGTCGCCAATGAGTTTTAGGAACTAAACTCATAAACCGTGTATTTGGATTAGATACGAATGGGACTCGAATAAGGGACGTTTATCTAAATTGCACGGAAATCCTCTCCGACCCCATGGGGATGACTCCAAGTTGCGGTCAAGCGAACCAAAGATTGGACTCGGGGGCGAAGGTACTAACATGACTGAGTGCGTCGGGTTAGCCCATAAGCGTCGGGTTAGTAAAATAAATAGTAAATAAATGATAAATAAATATTATAAAAAAATAAGGTTGTTTAAAAGCAATGATCGAATTAATTAAGTATGAGGGAGAGAGTGAGTAAATAAAAAGGTGTTGAGAAATGAAGGAAATGAAGCTTTTATAACAGTGTGGGAACCCTAATCGCGCTGGGCTGCTAGCGCGGTACGCCGAATCGCATTGGCCCAGTAGTGCAGGAAACCCTACACCACTACTAGGGTAGCACTGTTAACTTAGTCACGCTGAGCTGTCAGCGTGACTAAATTAAGCGCGCTACATTTTTTTCTAAATTATTATTATTATTATTATTATTATTATTATTATTATTATTATTATTATTATTATTATTATTATTATTATTATTATTGTTATTGTTATTGTTATTATTATTAATTTATTTTATTCATTTATTTAAAAGAGGCATTGGGATAAAAAAGTTCGTTAAATAAGAATGGAAATTTTATAATATCCGAGATTTATTTTTATGCCCAAGTATACTCGATTATCCAATCTTCTACAGAAATGAGTTTTTAATCATCATAGAGTCCTGCCGCGGGACAGGGGGGCTAAATTCGGTGTCTACAGTTAGCCCCCACTTTGATTGAGTCTGAGTAAGACGACAATCAAAGTATGTTGGAATCGTTTTTCGAGACTTTCATATCCAAAGCCATGAGCTCCTCGTTAACCAATGGGCGTAGCAAATTTTAGAAACCAATGGCTCTCGAAACTGAAATCGAAAATAAATTTTAATAAATTCGCTTATTTATCAAAACACTTAGCAAATAAATTAGTATTTTGAATAAGTTTTCTTTTGACTAGAAATAAGGTAATAAATTCGCTCATTTATTACTACTTCGAGTAAACTCGCTTAAAAAATGTAATAAGTTCGCTTATTTATTACTATTTTGATTGAATTCACTTTTTTATCAAAATTATTGAAAAAATTCTAATAAATTCGTTTATTTATTACTATTTCGAGTAAATTCACTTATTTACTGAAATTATTGAAAAATGTAATTCGTTTATGTAGAACTGTTTTGAGTAAATTCGCTTATTTACTGAAATTGTTGAAAAAATGTATTAAATTCATTTATTTATTACTATTTTGAGTAAATTCGCTTATTTATTACAATTTTGAGTAAATTTGCTTATTTACTAAAGTTATTGAAAAAATGTAATAAATTCGTTTATTTATTACTATTTGAAGTAAATTCGCTTATTTACTGATATTATTAAAAAAATGTAATAAATTCGTTTATTTATTACTATTTTGAGTAAATTCTCTTATTTACTGAAATTATTGAAAAAAATTTAATATATTCGCATATTTATTACTAATTTGAGTAAATTCTCTTATTTACTGAAATTATTGAAAAAATGTAATGAATTCGTTTGTTTATTACTATTTTGAGTAAATTCGCTTATTTACCGAAAATATTGACAAAAGTTTACAAGGTTTTCATGAGATAACAACCCTTATCCTAACGTAATCTACGTTTGGAACTTTTAGAAAAAAGGGTGATAAAATGGATTGACATCAAAATCAAACTCAAAGCCAAAACAATACAACAAAACGCAACAAGGCACGCTAGCTTCGAAGCGTTCTTGGTTCATTCGCGCTGTGGAAGTAGCGCACCAAGAGCAACGACGCTCATACCGTCAGCGCGTCTTCTTTAGTCACGCTCCCAGGTTAGCGTGTTACCATTTTCTATGCTGTGCTGTGGTTGTTGCTGGATTTGTATATTTTGGAGTTCAAAATATGTTGTGCAGGTAGCGTGATTGATTTATTGGCGCTGGGGGCGTAGCGTTTCTAGTGTAGCCGCGTTGCACCAGTAGCGTGTTCAGAGGAGCGACGCTGAAGCTGCAGCGCTGGAACTTCAAACGCGCTGTGAGGTTTTTTTTTCTAAAGCTTACTTTTGAGAACTATGGGCTAAATTTGTTCTTACATTTGCTATAATTCATACAATTTGTAGTCAAAAGAATGTTAAGCTTGTGACAATTTATATTTGCTCTTATTTTTATCAAACATGTGTGTTTTTGGCAAATGATTGTCCTAATGATGTTAAAACGAAGTATGATGCTCCATGAATCATTTGAGAATTGTTCTTAGACTTTCATTGCTCATGTAATGACCCATGTATTTTGACATTTTAAAGAGTAGTAGGCTCTTAATTAGAGAGTGTAGTTGTTTATACTTAATCAAAAATATAAAAATGCTTCTTGAACAGTTTTAATTATAATGGCAATGAGCTCTTAATTAATAATCAAAAGTGAAAAAAATGATGTTGAATAAATTATTTAACTTATAAGAGTTATGGGCTCTAGAAAAAAAATGCTCTTGATTAAATTATTTTATTTATAATCAAAAGTGAAAAAAAAATGCTCTTAATTTAATAAAGAAGAGTAATGGGCTCTTAATTAATAATCAAAAGTGAAAATGCTCTTAATTAATTTATTTTATGTACAAGAGTAATGTGCTCTTTAATGGGATCTTAATTAGTAATCAAAAAGTGAAAAAAATGCTCTTGAAAATTTTACTTTATTTATAAGAGTAGGGTGCTCTTAATTTAATAAAGAAGAGCAATGGGATCTTAATTAGTAATCAAAAGTGAAAAAAATATTCTTGATTAATTTATTTTATTTATAAGAGTAACGTGCTCTTAATTTAATAAAGAAGAGCAATGGACTCTTAATCAAAAGTAAAAGATGCTCTTGCTATGTTAATAAGCTATCCTAGTTTGTGGATTACAGCAATGTGTTCCCCTAGAAACGAACAAGATGGAGGGGAGAGAGAGGGAAGAACGGATACTCGTAAGCGTCGTGCTAAAAAACCGTTCAAAGAGAAAGAATCGAGTACCACACCCTGCATGGGAGCCCCCACTTGAGTGGGATAATCGTGTCTTGAAACTTGATCCTGACCATCATATATCTTCTCGAGCATCAAGAGGAATTGTAAGTAATTTTTTTTTGGTTTTCTCAATATTTTATAAATTTTAGATGATATATGTAAGTGAAATGTTATAGGTTGATGATGAATCACGAAGATATGATTCCGGGAAGATGCTTGGTAAAATTTATGATACTCTTGATGCAAATACCAAAGAGTTGGTTAAAGTGACTGGTTTTCAAGATTTCTTAGAATCTTATATAGAGAAAGAAAGATGTAAGATGTCTGCTTGTTTAGTTAGGGGAATGATGGAATGATTTTGGGATACAACTAACACCTTTCATTTCCCATGGGGAGAGATGGCTATAACTCCTTTCGATTATGGGGTGATTACTGGATTACCCTTGGCGGGTATGGATATCATCCCTAATGATGGAATGACAGGAAAAGAGCCAATGATAGGTGATTTACTTGGGCCAATCTACACTCGATTAAAATTGTATGAGAGAGTTTTCCCTTGGAGTGAATTTTCAGATGCTTTAGCCAATGAAGACATTATGATAGAAGCCACTTCCCTTCAAAGAGCTAGGATCTTCGTTTTATATTTGATTGGTAGTACCTTTTTAACAGACAAAGGGCAACGTGTGGCCTTTTTTCTTGTCCCGTTATTAACAGACAAAGGGATACGTCCTTTTCCAACATTTTTAGGGTATCTTACCTTTCCTTTCCCTTTTTCACGCATTTGCACTTTAAATATATGTTTATTTGTTTATATGTGCAAAGAATGATGATATTGAGGGTTGGTAAGTTCCTGAACGAAATATCAAATACATTGATGGTTTCGGGAATTTGATTGATGACACTGTGCCATTTGCTGAGGAAGAGGAAGAAGATGTTCCTTATATCCCTGATACTGTCGACATGGTAAGCCTTGGGTTTGTCTTTATCTTTACTCTACTCTTATTATTATTATTACTGTCATCTTTCATTGTTAATTTTAAATGACTTGTTTAATTGCAGGTGTCTAGGACAACTACAAACAAGGTCATCAAAGTATTGAATGCGTTTCGCACTGCTTATAGGAAGACAAAACATGCTTTTGCGTGCCAGAGCGTCACCATGGCTAGGGTAGGTTTCCCTATGTGTTGCCCCTATTTCTAGTTTCATGTCTTTCTCACCTATGGGTAATTTTTGTGCATTATTTTCTTTTGTAGGACGTTGTGCCGCGTTATACAACACACGGGACATTTCGTCCTCCTCGTCCTCCGGGTGGCCATTATAGGTGTCCCCCTTTTACGAAAGGTCCTACTAGTGGTCAACAAATGCGGCCCCCGATCCTTGAACATGAAAATAGAGCTCAAGAAGAGCCTAATAGAGACGAGGGAGGAAGTAGTCAACAAGTCAACCCGCAACAAGGATATGATCCTTATGCTGGCTATTATAACCTTGGTCAACGTGGCGGATGGTCTGAAGCTCAACAATGGGATTATTATGGTGGAGGCTAAGGGCCATATCCAAGAGTTCCTTGTGAGATGGGGCGATTTTCGTCGTATGAACCACCAAGGATTAACACTCAAATGCAGCAGGAGGATCGAAGACTATGGGCCACCACAATAGCTTTTGGTAGCATGTAATTTGTTGACATTTGTTTTCGTAGTTTAACTCAAACTTAATTTTCTGTTTGTTTTATCTCATTTTATCCTTAATATTTTGTAATCATGGATTTATAAACATATGTAAGCCTTGGGGTTTTTATGCTAATATTTGAAAACCAAGGGCATATATATTAGTTCATTTTATTTTTTGTAATGTGTTGGAGGATTAATCCGACTTACTCCCGAAAAAATAATCACCAAAATTAGTTAGCAGGGAAGGGGGGCATATCTCATTTTCCTTAAATAAATATGATATGAAAAGTTAATTTTAAAGAAGTTCAAGCAATAAAATCACCCAAAATAATTAAAGAATGGAAAGAATCTCGCAAATGGGCTGATTATGGAAGTTTTATGCAGCGCAGGAGGATTTGCGACACTGCATCTGTAGCGCTATCAAAATTGTCGCGCTACGCGCGTAGCGTGACTAGTGTTGCCACGTTGCTGTCGTAGCGCTGTAAACCTTGTCGCGACTAGTGTTGCGACCAAAACTGAAACGCTGCTATATTTCTCATTATTTCCCAAAACGAATTTGAGGAAGTTACCTAGTGACCATCTTGGTTAAATATATGATCAAACAATTATACATTCATCAAACAAAATCCCTTACAAAAGTTTTCTTTGTTAGAGAGAAAAGAAGGACATAAAGAATGTCTCAAAACTTCATTCGTGAGTTAAATCGTTGGATTTCTTCTTTGTTTGTAGAGGAACGGCTTGAATTCAATGCTAATAATCTGGATGCTTTGTTTTCTTTAAGGCAAGCTCGTATCAATTGGGATTTCCTTCATGCCGCCATCAATTTTTGGGATCCTCAATTCCATGTTTTTACCTTTGCTAACAATGAACTGACCCCATTTCCTGAAGAATTTAGCGCGATTGTTGGTTTTCCAGTGGAAGCTCTTCCGGTTGTACCTAACCTTCAACAAGGGTTTGGTAAGGACTTTCAAAGACTACTTGGACTAACTAAGTTCGAGACCAAGGAAACTCTCAATGGGCAACACTGTGATCTTTTGAAAATTATTGCAAGATTTTCCTCTCCTTTAGACAACTTAACAATACAAAGGTACAAAATAAGTACTTTACGCTTATGTTTGCTATCAGGATATTTATTTGTTAATGATGGAGGAAATATGGGAAATGCTTCACTAATTGCAATTGTTGAGCAAATCGAAGGTGATCGTACTCCTATGCCTATGGTGATTGGTGAGACCATCATAGCATTGGACACATGTAAAGCGGATCCATCATTGCACTTTTCGGGAAGCCCTTTATTGCTTCAGGTAATATTCTAACCTTGGGTTAAAATATTAATTAGAATATATGAATTGTTATGAATTTACGAAAGGAAAGTAGATTTTTCGTAGTTGGAATCGTAGCGTCAGTAGTGAATTAGCACTATTAGTCATAGCGTGACTAATTCTGTGACGCTACGAGTGTAGCGCGGTAGGATATGTCGCGCTGACACTGTAGCGCTGTTTGTATTGCAACACTCAACTGTTGGCATAGTAGAGTTTCCAGCGCTCCTGTTTATCTTCCATAATGTCTATTTTTTCGTAATTTCAAACAATAATTATTCAATGCTATGTAACAATCTTGGATTGTCATTTATTTCTTTATTTAATTAATGCAGAATTGGCTTAGTGAGCGCCGTCAGACCATCGAACAACCCCTTAATGCTGTGAAATACAACCTCAAATCATTTACTATGAGGAGGACTTTGTTCCCAAGGAAAACTCTAGCGGAGTGGATGTCACTTATGTCTCATGGAGTTCTTTCAATTAGATGGGTCGTTCCATGGTGGTTTATCAAGGAGATGGTTGGAAGTCAAAAGTCAACACCATATGTGCGCCTTCTTGGTTTGAGGAAAATTACTAATTTCTCTCCGACCCGTCTTTTGAGGCAATATGGTATGAACCAAAGTATCCCTAGCCTTGACACTGACCCCCCAACTGGCTTGGAACTTCGGGGCCCTGCCATTACCGCATGGACAAAGTATTGGGCCAATCGTCCACGATGGGCTTTTCCGAGGAATGGTTGTTCTACTCAACTATCGCAAAGTTACAAGGATTGGATGCTTGCTAAGAGCAAAGAGGAGAGGGATAAGGCCTGGGGCCTCGAAGCTATTGAAAGGTCCAAAGGCCCACAGGTCTATAAGGCTCCAAAAAATAAGATTGCAATGGGAGAGGGAAAGAATGAGACTTCTTTAAAGAGAAAGAATGAAGCTGGATCTGTTTTTGATAGTCTAGGTCCAAGAAATAATAAAAAAGCTCCTTCCTTACCTGGAATCGAAATTGGACAACCAAAGTTAAATGAAAAGACCCAAAAAACTATAGAAGGTAAGGAGAAATGAAAGATGGTATGGACTCGTAAAGAGATCAAGCCAAAGCCTATGGAGAAGCACTTTGATGAAGGTTCCTCTAAAGAAGTGAATAATGAAGAAAAGCTCAAAGATAATCCTAATGGGATGGAGGAAGATCCGGAAGTAGATGAAGACCCAAAGCATGCTCATAAGGAAAAGGAAGAGTAGTGTTTGACTTTATTTATTTTATTGTTTTCAATAAAGTGCAGGTGCACTACTAGCGTAGTCTTTAAAGTAGTCCCTTTTGTTTTGATGATTTCAATTATGCAACTATTAAAACATTAATGAAGGACAATATTATTTTATTTCTATCTGCGAACAAATTTTAGTTATCTATATTAGAAGTTATTGATAATTCATACAATAAAAACTAATTATGTAATTAAATGTGCTGAACTTAGAATAAGTTGCCTACGTATCCAAAAGGAATCAGGTTGTGAGTAGTTCTAATTATTATATATATATCTTATAGAAAAGACATAAATGAGCCTTTTATTGAACCTTCGTGGGTCCTTAAAATCATGTGAAACCTTTAAGTGAGGTCTTTTATAATTCAATAGTTTAATCAAACATAGATATTCACTAAAACTATTGAAAGGTAACATACATTTAGCGCAGTTTAAATTCTAACGTTGGGGTTGTAGCGCTACAAACTAAATAACGCTGCACGGTGCTGCATAGTTACTCTTGTCGCGCTGACATGGCGGCGCAGTTAGCATTGTTACACTACAAGGTCAGCGCGGTTGAATTTTCAGTGCTGCCGTTTCTTATTTATTTAATTACTTTTATTATATATAGCTTTTGGTTTTGTATAGAATGGGTTACGATGCTTTTCCTTCTCTTGATTTGCCCATCTTACACAATAATATGAGCCAAATTGAGCCCATGTGTTGTTGGACTTATTGTGAGTCCATGATTGTCTTGCAATTTTAAGCGTAAAATTTCATAAACTGGTCCAAATTAGTTAATTGAGTAAATTCAGCCCCATCTATGTCAATTAGTTTTACCACACCGCCTGATAGGATTTTCTTAACAATATACGGCCCCGTCCAATTGGGTCGGAATTTCCCTCTTGGATTGGTGGGTGGGGTTCGTACTTCTTTTAGAGCTAAATCTCCTTCATTAATGTTTCTTGGCTTAATTCTTTTGTTAAAATGTTTTGCAATCCGTCTTTGATATATTTGTACGTGATGTAAAGCGTTTAATCTCGTTCATCTAAGAGAATAAGTTCCTCATACCTAGCCCAAACCCATTCAGCTTTAAGTATTTCACTTTCTAGGACTATTCGAAGAGAGGGGATTTCCAACTCAACAAGTTGAACTGCTTCCATACCATACACTAAGGAGTAAGGGGTTGCTCCTGTGGACGTTCGTACGGAAGTTCGATATCCCCATAGAGCAAAGAGAAGTTTATGAGGCCAATCTTTATAATGTTCGGCTATCTTTTTTATGATGACAACAACATTTTTTGTTTGCAGCCTCTACTGCTCCATTCGTTTGGGGTCTATAAGGGGAAGAGTGCCTATGTTCTCTACTGCTCCATTCGTTTGGGGTCTATAAGGGGAAGAGTGCCTATGTTGTACTTTGTATAGTTGTAAGAGATCAATTACTTCTCCCTTAAAATGAGATCCATTGTCACTAATGAGTTCATGTGGGACTCCCTAACGACAATAGATGTTTTGTTCAATGAATTTGTCCACATGTTTAGCAGTTATTTTGATATATGAGGCTACCTCAACCCACTTTGTGAAGTAGTCAACGACGACCAACACGAACGTATGTCCTCCAACACCACTGGGCGTTATTTTCCCGACTATGTCAATACCCCAAGTGGAGAATGGCCATGGTGAAGTATAATTGTATAGCTCTACAGGAGGTAAATGTTATAAGTTAGCAAATATTTGGCATTTAGGACATGTTTTTACATAGCTGCAGCAATCATCTTCCATTGTTGTCTAATAATATCCTAAGCATGTTCTCTTTTTTGCTAACGTCTTACCATTCATGGGAGGACCGCAGACACCATTATGGGTGTCTTCCATAAGTCGCTTGGCTCGTGTTTTGTCAACACATAGCAAATTAAGCCCTTTTGAGGTCCTTTTATACAATATACCCTGAATTTCGATATATTGGGAAGATAATAATCTTATTTCCCTTTGAGTTCGAAGGCTTTAATTCCGTGGGAATTCTCCTTTTACTTTGTAATTGAGGACATCTTGATACCACGGAACTTCGTTCTCATCATCAGGGGCATCTTCAATAGTGTTATAATAGGCACGTTCTTTCCTCCCTTCAACGCTTAAAGTTATCGATGCTAGGTTATGTGGGATATTTATCATTGATGATAATTTAGCAAGGGCGTCGGCGAATCGGTTATCATCCCTAGGGAGGTATTGGTACTAGATATTCAGTTATGGTGTCTAAGTGTGTTTGATAGAGTGCTAGGCTAGCACCTCTTAGTTTCCCCTTTCCAGACACATGATTTATGATGAGTGATGAGTCTCCAAATGCTTTTAGTCATTGAATCCTTAGACATACTGCTGCCTCTAATCCAACAATGCATGCCTCGTATTCAGCTGCATTATTAGTGACTTCGAAGTCTAATTTGACTGATATTGGAACATGTGCACCATCTGGACTAACTAGAAGAACCCCTACTTCGCACCCCTTTTAGTTAGTAGCGCCGTCAAAGTAGAGGGCCCAACTATCGTCTTCCGTCATTAAGAGGTCTTCATCTGGGAAGTTATATGCTTCCGTCTTTTCCTCGTTAGGAGGGAACTCAGCCAAGAAATCTGACACTGCTCGTTCTTTAATTGTTTTTGAAGGGACAAATTGAAGGTCAAATTCGACCAACATAACAAGCCACTACGAGAGGCGACCATTTAGTGCTGGCTTGCCAAAAAGGTATTTTAATCGGTCCAAATGGGACACAACATGGACAGAATGGGAAAGTAAGTAATGCCTAAGCTTTTTAGATGCCCATACTAAGGCCAAGCAAGTTTTCTCCAACTGTGAATACCGAGTTTCATATTGGATGAACTTTTTACTTAAGTAATTTATGGCCTTTTCTTCTCCATTTATTTCTTGTGCGAGCATGGCTCCGACAACAGTTTCTGTGACAGTTAAACATAGCCTTAGAGGGACTCCAGATATTGGTGGTACAAGTATCGGAGGCTTGAGAAGATATTCTTTTATTTTATCTAAAGCTTCTTGACATTTGTCATCCCATTCCATCTTTTCTCCCTTTTTTAATTTCTTGAAGATAGGCTCACAAACCATAGTTAATTTTGATATGAATCGACTAATATATTGGAGCCTACCTAAGAATCCTTGGATTTTTTTTTTCATTTTTAGGGGAAGGCATATCTAGTATAGCTTTGGTTTTAGATGGATCAATTTCTATACCCCTCGTGCTAACTACGTATCGAAGCAACTTTCCAGATGTTACTCCGAAGGCGCATTTTTGTGGATTCAACCTCATATTATATTTTCTTAATCTAGTAAAGAATTTTCTTAGGGCAGGAATGTGACCTTGTCGGTCTTTTGATTTTACGATCATGTCATCTACATAGACCTCTACTTCCTTATGCATCATATCCTGAAGCAATGTAGTAGCAGCCTTTGATAGGTTGTTTCAGCGTTTTTAAGTCCAAAAGGCATTACATTGTAACAGAAAGTTCCCCTTTCGGTAATGAATGTGGTTTTTTCCATGTCTTCCGCAGCCATTTGTACTTGGTTGTAACCTGCATAGCCATCCATGAACGAAAGGAGTTCATGATTAGCCGTGTTGTCTACAAGGAGATCAATGTGTGGTAGTGGAAAATCATCTTTACGACTAGCTTTGTTTAAGTCCCGAAAATCTACACACATTCTCACACGTCCGTCCTTTTTCGGAACTAGAACAACATTAGCTACCCATTCTGGGTATTTTGAAACACGTATAAAACCCGCATCTAATTGTTTGATAATTTCCTCTTTTATTTTGAGGGCAACGTCAGGCTTCATACGTCTTAACTTTTGTTTGACAGGTTTAATTGTTGGATTGAGCGAAATTTTGTGTTCCGCAATTTCGCGATCTATGCCAGGCATATCTTTGTATGACCAAGCAAAAACATCGCTAAGTTCTTTCAGTGTGTTTATTAAGTCTGTACGCTCTTGTAAATTAAGAGTTAAGCCAATTTTTAGTTCTCTTATATCTTGTTCATTACCGATATTAATGGATTCAATTTCTTCTATTACAGGCGTGCGATTTTCAAATCCTTCCATGAACTTTATTATCTCAACTGGTTCATCATTAGTTGATTTTTCAGCTGAATTAATTAGTGCAAGACAATTATAAGGGGATTGGGGAGAAGAGCGCGAATAAGCAATAGTTGCATAATTATTGAAATCATCAAAGAGGGACTCAATTACTTTAGAGATTAAATCTAAATTAGGAACCGGAGGAATCGAAGGAACAGATATAGTTAGATTGCCTACGACACTAATATTATCTTTGGATTCGGACTCAAAATCGGACTCAGACTCAGACTCAGAATCTTCGAACATTTGTCCCTCCCCGGTTGAGATAGTAATTTTGGCCCCTTTTGTGTTGGTCCACTTCAAGGACTTTCTCCATCCGCGCTTGACGTTCTCTGAATGGGAAATGAGTATAGCGGGGTTGAACTTTTCATCTTGCATAGCCTTCTGAATTACTGCAGCTTCGTCTCTCAATGGGTTCCGTTCCAGTCCAAACAATAGACCAAGTGCCCATTTGTCTAAACACTCTGGTTTGGAGTATTCGATGGGAAGAGAGTATTGTGCTCTCTCTTCTAGAATGTAGCAATCATGAAATATTTCAAATCCAGGAATTTGTTTCCCATTTTGAACCAAGGGTTTAGGGAAGCCATAATAGGGGTAATTATCCCCTTCCTTTACAGACTGCCTGTTTGGAGTGAGCTGATAGGAAGGGATAGAGGTAGTAATTCTCCTTTTGGCGTTAGCCTTTCGATTCGCTTCTTCAACCATGTATTTTTTTAATTCCTCTTCTGTCGGTTCATACCCCAAACCGAAGAGGTTAGGTGTGGCTTTGACTTTAGGGAGATGAGTGATCTCCCTTCCTCCTTTTGCTACTAAAGGCATGCCAAGAAAATAACCATTTTTTAACATGATAGCGTTTACTATCACACTAGCATGGGGATCAAGTTGTAAGTCTCCTGAGTCAATGAGAGCGATTTCTTCGGGCAGAAATCCCCACAAATCTTCCACATCTTGATCATGGGATATTTTTAGCAGGGATAGATCCTCCATGGCTACTCTGATTGGAGAAGCATTAATGGTTATAGGCACGCCTTCATGTATGAGCTTGACCTTTTGATGGAGTGATGAAGGCACTGCACCAAGCTTGTGGAGCCATGGGCATCCTAGAAGCAAATTGAAGGATGATTTTACATCGATGACATGAAATTCAACTTTCTTCCTTATTCCACCAGTGGTCATATCAAGAATTATGACTCCTAAGACCTCTCGTCTTGTGTTATCATAAGCTCTTACTCCTTGTAGTGATGGAGAAAATGCTTCTTTTTCTATGCTAAGATGCTTGGCCGTTCTTAAAGGGCAGACATTGACCGCAAACCCATTATCTACTAATGTCAAGGGGACATTTTTATTCAATATCCTAGCCGTTAGGTAAAGGGCCTTGTTATGAGTAGTACCTTCCGGGGGGAGATCCTCTTTAGAAAATTCAATTATTTTCTTTGGTCCAGTTGATAAGAGACTTACTAGATTGTCAGGGGTAGTTTCAAGAGAAACATTTAATGCATTAAGTCCATTCAGTATAGCTACCCTATGATCACGAGAGGAAGCTAATAATTGCCAAATGGTTATGTCGGCTTTAGTCTTTTGCATTTGCTTAATGAGACGATTATTGTTGCTCTCACTAGAATTTTGGGCTTGTGATGAGCCAATATTTGTTTGGACTGGAATTGAGTCTTTGTTGACTTGGGCTTGAGATGGGCCTTTGTCATTATCAGGTTGATAAGCTCGTCTGGAACGAGTAAGATGCTGAACATTAGACACGACTTCTGTAGGATCTTGATACCAATCATTTTTTATAATTTCTGGATTAAGCCCGAGAGTTGTGTTGGCATTGAGGTTGGTGATATAAGTATCCTCAACATTATCGTCCCATATGCCACATACATGATCGTGTAAGCCTAATACTTTCTCCATTGCATTATCATTATTGGAAGTGATAAATTTAGAAGGATCAAAATTATCGTTAACACAATCAATGGCCAAAATAGACGATCCACCAAAAGGATTGGTGATATTATTCGGCTTGGGAGGTAAAGGTAAACGCCCGTCTTCAACCATGTCTTGAATGACATGTTTGAGGACCCAGCATTGTTCAGTATCATGCCCTTTCCCTCTATGGTATTTGCACCATGAATTAGCATTCTATTTTGGGCTTCTCTTGTCCCCTGGTGGGTCAAGAGTTGGCCCAATTGGATGTAAAGCATTTTGGATTTGAAGTCTGTCAAGAGCTTGAGAATAAGTCATGCTGATAGGAGCTTGAGAATAAGTCATGCTGATAGGAGCTTGAGAATAAGTCATGCTCAATTTTGATCCCGACATCATACACTCGTCTGAAAGAGTCGATGCCTTGATATGTGAGATGTACTTGATAAGGCTCGGACAGGTTGTCTACAAACCTTTCTACTAATTCAGCATCGGACGGTTTTTGGACCAAATGGGTCATCTTTTCCCTATAACGAGTGAAGAAGGTAGTGAACCCTTCATCAGCTCCTTGTTTTAACACTTCGAGTTCTCGGAGTGTGACTTGGAATTCCATGTTATCTTTGTATTGATCAATAAATTCCTTAGTAACAGTATCCCAAGTTGAAACCCAATCTGTGCTAAGAGAGTAGAACCAATTCTGTGGAATGGGTTTTAAAGAAAGAGGGAAGATCACTGGATAGAATACAGGATCAACCTTTTTGATGGTCATGGACCCAATAAAGCTGTTAAGGTGATTGACTGGATTACCAGTCACCTTGAACTTTGGAAGAGTAGAAGGATCGAACTTCTCAGGGAGAACAGCCTCAGTGTTAGGGATGTTGGCAGCTTCAAATTGATATGATTTGCCACCCATTGAAGAACGATGAATGAGATTTTCAATCTCTTTCTTTTTCCTCCTTTCCTCCTCATGCCTTTTGGCTTCCATTTCAGCCAAATGTTTCTTTTCAGCAGCACGTTCAGCTTCGATTTAAGCAAGGCGCATTTTTTCTACTTCTCGTTCAGCCTCCATGTTATTAAGACGCATCATGAGAGCATTCAATGTAGCATTCATAATTTCTTCTTCACCCATACTTGGACTTGGAGAGGATGGAATAAAACTTGAGGAACAATTTAGAGAATTTAGAGTAATAAACCCGAAATCTTCACAAATATCATCTAAGGAATTTGAGATGAATGATGATTTTCGTCACTATCTAACCTTTGTAAATGCTGATCTGGATCGCAACACCAAGCAGTTGAACCAACCCTTTACGATAAAAAAATTTCAAGCCATTCTGAAAAAATATTTATTTCCATTTTTCGAAAAAAATAAAGAAATAATTAAGGAGTGTTAACAATGATTAATTTAATACTAAGAGCATCTGTAAGTTATGCTAAAGACGACTAAACCTTAATTAATGATATTTTAATTTAAAGAATATAATTAATAAAGGTTTTTTGGACATTTTTTAGTTTAACTCAAACAAAACCAGTATCAAGTTAATTATCGTTAATGCTTATGAGGATTAAAAGATCATCGGCGAAAATTTTTTTTTCTTTTTTTTTTTTTAAAAAAATTTCATTCATTATGGAAAATGAGATTGTTAGCTCCACCTGGAATTCGAAAATAAACTAATTAAATTCTCAAAATAATTGAATTAGTAAAACCTCGAAATATTCAAATTATGTCAATAACCTTAACAAATAAATGTTTGAAATGATTGATACGATTTAAATTTCTTGGTGAATAATGGAAGTATCAAGTTAGTCTTAGAAAAAAAAAACGATTTTATTCCTAACATGATGTTATTAACAATCCTTTTATTTATTGATTTTCCAAAATAATTTCTAAATAGACAACATTAATAATATTCTATGTAAGAACAGAATAATGCTAATGACGTCTTTGTAAGGAAATGATTTTAAGGAATCATTTAATTTGAAGCAAGTTAATAAAATCTTTTAATAAATAAATGCAAAATCCTAAAGTCTCTTAAACAACTTAAAGAATAAAATAACAACATAAAGGATAGTAAAAAAAATAAAACAAAATCACGAAAAAAAGGAAACAAAATCAAAAAAAAAAAAAAAGGAAACAGAATCATGAAAAAAGAAAAGATTAAAAAATTCGAAATACAAGCAATGAGGTTCCTTAAACCAAGGTTTTATGTCCTCTAGGGTTAAGCTCTAAAGGTCAATCCAAAGTGTCGTACATCTAAAGAGTGTGCTCCAACACTTTACAGTGTGATAACCGTTAGATATGGAGTGTCTCCCCTCCACGTACCATGGGCAACTTGGAATCGATGTAGTTGGGATAAGGTTGCGTTTTGCTCGGTTGCTTAGAGATCACGGGCCCCACCAAGTCAACGGTTCCTTCCCGAAATGTAATGTTATTATGGTGATCCTAAGGCATGTTTCAAACACATGGAACCCAAGTGTTTGTCACATGTATGCAATATGTCTAAAAATGCATTTTGTTCTAAATATAATAAGTGTATGATTAAGAGAAAATTTTCAAGTCTCACCCTCTTTTAGTTCCCAGTGAAGTCGCCACTATAGGGGCCCCGGATTTTGGGTCCCAAATTTTTTGTTAACCTTTCCTAAACTGTCCGTAGGTCTAGTTAGACCTAAATAATTGGCTTAAGGAAAGGTGAAACGAATTAATTAGACCTTTTTTTTCAACTGAAATGGAGCGTTGAAACATGTACCACGCTATAGGCGTAGCGCTACAAGGTTTCTCACGCTGACCCTGCAGCGTTACAAGTTCTGTGACGCTACAATGTCAGCGCAGGAAGGTTTGTAATGCTATGAAGGTAGCGTAGTTAACTTCCCAGCGCTACTATTTTTTTCCCTTTTTTTCTTTTTTCCTTCTTTTCAACAGAAATGGAGCGCTGGAACTTGTACCATGCTACAACCGTGGCGCTACAAGATTTCCCACGGTGACCCTGCAGTGTTACAAGTTCTGTGACACTACAGTGTCAGCGCGGAAAGTTTTGTAACGCTACAAAGGTAGCGTAGTTAGCTTTCCAGCGCTGCTCTTTTTTTCTTTTAAACCCAATTTTAAATCATTTTACTTGGGAGAAACATCAATACCGATACCAAACATGCTAATAAGAAGTCGCCAATGAGTTTTAGGAACTAAACTCATAAACCGTGTATTTAGATTAGATAGGAATGAGACTTGAATAAGGGACGTTTGTCTAAATTGCACGGCAATCCTCTCCGATCCCATGGGGATGACTCCAAGATGTGGTCGAGCGAACCAAAGATTGGACTCGAGGGCGAAGGTACTAACATGACGGAGTGCGTTGGGTTAGCCCATAGGCGGCCATTACTAGTTTCCTCTTAACCATACAGAAATTATATTTAGAATCACAAAAAATTATTAATTTACAAGATTAACAAAAAAAACATTAAATTGTTAGTGGTAACACAAAAAACTAATTAATTTAACTCAAACCGTTATTAAAATTGATTTAGGGAGCCTAACATGATTAGATTTGTCCGAAAGAATTATCTTGGTTAAGCGTTGCAAACAATCAATTTAAGTCCTTTAACAATAATAAGGTGATAAAGCAGTAAATAAATAGTGAAACGACAACTTAAAAGTCCATAAACATGATTTTTAGGGCTCTCAAGAAACGTACCACTTCTCCTTTGAAGATTTTCTTCGTCGAGTATTAATTTGGGCGGAGTTTCGAATTATTGTTTCGATATTATTAAAATTTGTAGCCACTTTTTATTAAAATAAACAGTAAATAAATGTTAAATAATTATTATAAAAAAAAATAAGGTTGTTTAAAAGCAATGATCGGATTAATTAGTATGAGGGAGAGAGTGAGTAAATAAAAAGGTGTTGAGAAATGAAGGAAATGAAGGTTTTTATAATAGCGTGGGAACCCTAATCGCGTTGGGCTGCTAGCGCGGTACGTCGAATCGCGCTGGCCCAGTAGCACAGGAAACCCTACAACGCTACTAGGGTAGCGATGTTAACTTATACACGCTGAGCTGTCAACGTGACTAAATTAAGCGCGCTACATTTTTTTTGAAAGATTTTTTTATTTTTTTATTTATTTTATTTTTATTATTATTATTATTATTATTATTATTATTATTATTATTATTATTATTATCATTTTATTTTCTTTATTTATTTAAAAGAGGCATTGGGATAAAAAAAAGTCCGTTAAATAAGAATGGAAATTTTATAATATCCGAGATTTATTTTTATGCCCAAGTATACTCGATTATCCAATCTTCTAGAGAAATGAGTTTTTTAATCATCATAGAGTCCTGCCCCGGGACAGGGGGACTAAATTAGGTGTCTACACCAAGGAGGTGCTTTGTATAAGAGACCATGTAATGGACTACATCTTCGATGTGTGGATAGGGAAGAGTCATACAGAATCATGAAGCAAGTACATGCAGGCATATGTGGAGCTCACATGAATGCTAAAATTGTGGCTTCCGAAATCATCAAACAAGGGTATTGTTGGACTACCATGGATGATAATTGCATCAGATATGTGAGACATTACGACAAGTGTCAAAAATATGCGAATTCTCAACATATACCTCCATCTCTACTTCTATCATCTTCGTGGCCATTTTTGTCATGGGGAATCAATATCATTGGGATGTTTACGCCTCCAGACCATTGAGGTCATGAATTCATATTGGTGGTAATTGATTACTTCATTAAATGGGTGGAAGCTACTTCATACCGCGTGCTACAAGCTAAACACATGGCTCTACTCATCGAAGGAAATATAATACGCCAATTTGGGTGCCAAATGAAATCATCGATGATAATGGCACTCATTTTTAAGGTGAATGTGAGGAGCTACTCGTCAAATATAAGATTCAACAACACAAGTCCTCACTTTACTGCCCTCAAGCTAATGGAGCAGTCAAGGCAGCAAATAAGAATGTTAAGCTAATCCTCTCAAAGATGAGAGAGACTTGTACGGATAGGCCTCTCACGTTACGTTACCCTTTGCTCTATGGGGGTATCGAACGTCAATTTGAACATCCAACGGCGCTATACGTTTCTTCCTTGTAACTTGTGAAATGGTGGTGCTCCACCACAACTTCTAAAAGTTGACTAAATTAAAGTCTCCTACATAAAGAAAACCGAAACTAAATTAAAACCTTGTTGACTAAGTTCTACAACAACTCTAAACTAACTTCTACATTGGAAACTTGTCCAAAACATTCCTTATATGGTCTCTATTCAATTCTATACTTCACTTAAATTTTTCTATTGCAAGATTACTTGATTTTCGGGACTTATTTATGCTTTGTAAAACCTTAACATAAATTTTATGTCACTTTGGAAAAGTGGACAGCAATTTAAAATAACCAAAACTCCTTGAAAACCCTAAAAACGACATAAATCAATCATACAATGTTTTACTTAATTTATATGATCAATTCATGCTAATTACATACTTTAAAAACCTAACTATTCACTTTATAAAATCTTGACAACATGTTTAACATGCTTAAATTCACTTTTAAACTTCATGAAACATACTAAAAATCATAGGTAACATCATAGGATTAATATGTGATCATAGTAGCATAATATGAACACTTAAAACTTATATTAACTTGTTCTTATAAAATTTTCAAATTTATTAATTAAGTTTAAATTCACGAAAAATTCATAAAAACATTATAAATTCATGGAAATTCTCTTTTACAATCTACTAACATCATTATGAAACTAATCTATGCTTTAGAATAATTTTTCATAAGCCATAACATGTTCATAATATTTATTCTATTGAATTTCATGATTACAAAATTTAGACAGCAATTTATTTTATGTTTAAAGCCTTTAAAAAACAATCTAAACTTCATAAAATCATCATAAATTCACACAACAACAATTCATGATCCTAATATTGAAGTTTAAATCATTAAAACTCATAAAAATCAAATCTAAAATTTCATAAACAACAAATTAATTCATGCTTTAAAATAAATCATAACTTCATAAAACATGATTAAAACTTATAAGAACATGATTAAACATAAATATAAACATGAATTTGCAAAATTGAATCATAAAGAAAGAGAAGAAAAAAAATTTTGTTTTAAAGTACTCGAAAATACCGAGTGGAGGACGAGCGAGGTTGCTGGCGACCACAGGTAGCGGCAGCAAACGGCATCGGCGGGCTGCAGGCAGGGCTTCGGCATCCGGCGAACCAAAATATTTTTTTTTTCTTCTCGGAAAAACCGAACAGTTTTTTTTTCTTTATTTTTTTCTGAAAGCTTGCTCTTTTTATTTTTCTCTATTTCTCTCTCTAAATTTTGGAATCCTAATGACAATTGTGAAAGATGAAAATAGAAAATTTGGGTTTTAAAGGGTATTTATTGGCCCCAAAGTAGGATTTGGTGAAGCCCATAATTATCTTAAATAATGGAAAATACTTTTATGCCGTTGCTTCAAGATTAAATTAAGAAACTCTTAAAATTCTATTTTTAGAAACCTTTCAAAGTATTTTATAAAACATCAAATATTATTTATGAACACAAAAAATTATTTTTAATTAAAATTTATTAAAATTCTTTTATTTAATATTCTTATTGAATACAACGTTTCCAATAAAAATATTAAAATTACACGTATAAAATACAAAAATACTTGCTAGGAGTATTTTTGACACTTTTGACACTTTTTCTACGAGTATCCCTAACTTTACTGTCTAGGATCTTAATTGGCCTCTCTTCGTAGGTCAAACTTTGGTCTAACTCTATTGTTTCAGGTGTAACAATGGTGACTCATCCGAGACGCACTTCCTTATTTGAGAGACATGAAAAACATTGTGAACCTTGCCCAATTCCATTGGTAATGCGAATTTATAAGCCACCTTTCCAACCCTTTGCAACATCTCATAGGGTCCTATATATTTTGGGCTTAATTTTCCCTTCTTTCCGAACCCCATTACTCCCTTCACTGGTGATACCTTTTGTAACACCTTATCGCCAACTTCAAACACAACCTCTTGGCGTTTTTTTCCGCATAGGACTTTTGTCTATCTTGTGCTGCTTGAATCTTTGCTTGTATTACCCTTATTTTATCTGTGGTTTCTTCAATCAATTGAGGTTCTAGAATCACTGTCTCACTTATGTCATTCCAACGGAAGGGGCTTCTACACTTCCTCCCATACAAAGCCTCACAACATGTTTTGTGCAAGCCTTTGCAAGTCGTTCCATTTTCGAAGTCTCTTTTATGGGTATAAACACCGCTGACATAGTGAGCCTATCCACCACAACCAATGTAGTATCATTTTGATTCATCGATTTTCGCAAACAAGTCACAAAGTCCATTGATATGCAATCCCATTTCCACCCTGGTATTTCAGGTGGTTGGGCCTCTCCTTGTGGTCTCTTATGCTCAATTTTCACCTTTTGACAAGTAAGACACTTGCCCACCAATTCAACCACTTCTCTTTCGATCCTAGGCCACCAATATACCTTCATTAAATTGTTATAAAACTTATCACCTCCAGGATGCACTAAATACGGGGTGTTATGACCCTCCTCCATGATTCTTTGTTTCAGATCTTCACATTTCTATTGTACACACCACCTTCCCTTATACCTTAAACTTCCATCCTCATGGATCTTAAAGTCCACAGCTTTTCCTACTTTCAATTTTTCCATAATTTTGTCCAGTTTCACATCTCCCTCCTGGCTCTTCTTAATTTCCTCAAATATTGTTGGTTGGATAATAAGATTACAAAGAATTCCTTCCAAATCTCCCTCCTTCACTATTTCTAAGCTCAATCTCTCTATATCCTTACATAGTTCATTAGCAACCACCAAGGTGTTCACTCCATGCTTCGTTTTATGATATTAGATATCTAAGTCATGATCCTTGATAAACTCAAGCCATCTCCTGTGTCTCATGTTTAAATCTTTCTGAGTGAAAAAAGTACTTTAAACTCTTATGGTCCGTGTATATCCTACATTTTACCCCATAAAAGTAATGCCTCCATATCTTTAAAGCAAACACGATCACTGCTAACTCAATATCGTGAGTAGGGTAGTTTCCCTTGTATGGATTCAATTGTCTCAAAGCATATCCAATCACCTTCCTATTTTGCATTAGCACACATCCCTAACCATTTTTAGAAGCATCACTATACACATCATAAGAGTCACTTCCATCCGGCAAAGTCAGCACTGGAGCTGTACTCAAACGTTCCTTTAAGGTCTGAAATGCCTCTTCACACTTATTACTACACTCAAACTTACAGTGTTTTTCAATAACAACGTCATGGGTTTGGCAATCCTCGAAAAGTCCTTTATAAACCTCCTATAGTAACCTGCTAACCCTAAGAAACTTGGTACATCCGTTACATTCTTAGGTGTAGGCCACTACTTTATAGCTTCAATTTTGGCTGGATCTACTTCGAATCCCTCTTTTGACACAACATGTCCCAAGAATGCTACTTTCTCCAACAAGAACTCACATTTCAAGAACTTAGCAAACAATTCATTCTCCCTTAATGTCATCAAGATTGTCATCAAATGTTCCACATGTTCTTCTATATTGTTAGAGTACACCAAGATGTCATCAATGAAAACAACCACAAAATTATCCAAAAATCGTTGGAAAATTCTATTCATTAGATCCATGAAAATCGTTGGCATATTGATTAACCCAAAATGCATAACAGTGAATTCATAGTGCCCATATCTCGAACGAAGAGCAGATTTCGGTATGTCCTCATTAGCAATCGTCAATTGATGGTATCGTGACCTAATATCTATCTTTGAAAACACAGTAACTACTTTTAATTGATCAAACAAGCCATCAATCCTCGGTAAAGGGTACTTATTTTTTATTGTCACCTTATTCAGCTCCCTATAATCAATACACAACCTGAAACTCCCATCTTTCTTCTTCACAAATAGTATCAATGCTCCCCAAGGTGAAGTACTATGCCTAATGTAACCCTTTCCCAACAACACTTGTAATTGCTCTTTCAACTCGCTCATTTCTGCAGGTGCCATCCTATAGGGTGCCTTGGAAATAGGTGGTGTTCCGAGAACTAAGTTTATGGTAACGTCAATCTCCCGATTAGGAGGCATCCCCATAATCTCTTCCAGAAGCACGTTTAGAAAGTCTCTTAGTACCTCAATATGCTCGGGCTTAGCAATCTCAACATGATCCACATCCCTCACACTACAAAGGTAAATTGGAAAACCTCTCCTCGAACCTAGCAAACCTCATTACTGACACTATTTTGTTGTGGTTTGGCCTTCCTGCCCTCCAATAGCTCACCTTCTTACCCTTATTGATTAACAAGATCTTCTGTGGCTTACATAGAATCACAGCCTTATGTTCACCCAATCAATCCATCCCTAGAATCACTTATAAGTTACCTAAATCAAACTCAATTAAGTTAGCCTTGAACTCCACTCCCTCAATTTCAATAGGAACATCTGGAAATCTCTTTTAACATTGTACCTCTTGTCCTCAGGGTAGCACTATCAACATATCTATTGTATCTACTTTTTTTGACAAAGGTTTTAACTTTTCTAGAATCTTAGCGGATACAAAAGAATACGTTGCACCATAATCAAACAAAACATTAACAGGAAGAGAGTGAATGGAGAAAGTACTAGTAATTACATCTTTACTAGCATCAGCTTCACTTCGAGCCATCACATTCTGCTCTCCAGTGTTTGAGGTCTTAGTATGTCCTCCTCCATTCCCACTCCCATTCATATTTCTGGCTTGAGGCGTCACCTTTCCTCCCATATTTCCTTGGAAACGCTTTTGCTGTCCTCCAGCTGAATTCCCCCTAGATTGAGAATTTTGTCCCTCCTTTCCTTTGTTCTTAGAGAAGCACTCATAGTCATAGTAACCAAGTTTGTTACACAACCAACAAGTCACTGGGTTCCCTGCACAGTCCTTTCCTGGGTGATTGTTAGGACACTTCTTGCAAAAGTACCCACGCCCTCTTTGACTACACTAGTGGAAAAACCTTCATTTGCTCTGGCTAAAGCATTAAAATCATATAATCATGTAAACTAACTCATTAAAGAACTCAATTTAATTATTTCGATATTGTTGGCCTCACTCGAAGTACTTTTGGTGCAAGTCGACGACCCTTTAAAACCGAGAGATTAAAGAACCCTAATTAATTAATAATAATTAAGTCATATGTTTGGCACGGTTTTCGAAGTAGGCACGAAAACCGAGGGAGTTTCACAGAGAAAAAGACCCTTTGTTCTCCTTCATCGATGGTTATGCTGGCTACAATAAAATCAAGATGGACGAAAAGGACATGGAGAAAACGACCTTCAATACTCCATGGGGGTAATATTGCTACACGCTCTTGCCCTTTAGTTTAAATAATGTCGGTGCCACATATCAACGCGCTGCAATTACGCTTCTTCATGATGTGAAACACAAAGAGGTAGAGGTGTACGTGGATGACATGAGAGTGAAACCCAAGGAAAGGACTGAACATACCCTTGCCTTGAGGAAATTCTTAGAAAAACCCCGAAGGGTCAACATGAGACTCAATCCTTAAAAAAGTCCCTTCGGTTTTACGCCGGGAAAGCTTCTAGTTTATGTGGTTAGCGCGAGAGGAATTAAAATTAATCCAACAAAAATCAAAGTTGTTGTTGCACAAGCAATAAGGTGGGGTAGGGACATGGAGGACTTCGCTTACTTGGACTGGTACGTGTTGTTTAGTGTGATTCTGACTGACCTGGCACGACTCCCGAGAACTTGCAAAAAGAGACTATAATCCTTTTAGGATTATTTTCCCCTCAATTGCGTAGGTAAGATATTTGTATGGGAGGAAAAGTATAAAATAACTTAAGTAATTAAAGTTAGAGAGAGAATTGGTCTATTTCTAGAGTGAGAAGTTCTCTAGTTTGTAATAAGTTTGTATTTTTTCAAGAATGTAAGATCCCCTAATTTTACCCATTTAAGGCCTATTTATAGGCTAATGGATGGAGGTTTAACCTCTCATTGGATGACATGTGTCATCCAATGATTAGCATCCTCTTTTTGGGGTTTTTATGGGTTTCCATGGATTTGGGCCCTAAAAGAGACTTACTCTTTATCTCCCCTTTTATGGTTTTTGGGACGCGTGGTCCAATGATAGATTTGTCATCCTATGTGTCGAGCCCATAGCTTGACATGTGGATTTTCATGTCTACGACATTTGTCGCTCTTTGATTTAGGATACTTGGTCCATTAGGATTTTTACACGGGCTCCATTCATCCTTCGCCATGTGGCAGCTCTTAGCTGGCCACATCATTTGCTCCATCAATTAGGTTGTTGGTCTTTCATTCAAAGGCCCAATTGATTCAAGCTCATTATTAACTTTGGGCTTCACCAAAGTGTTTTTTGGGGGGATAATTTTGAAATTTTCTACGCCCCTTTCCTCCACTATTCACTGTAAAAAGGGGGTGAGGGTGAATGATTGAAAATCATTTCACTTCATTCACTATTTTACTTCAGTAATTTCCTTGAGAGAGTTTTTGAGTTTTTAGAGAGAGAAGTTGAGGCGATTTCCGGCAAACTTCTAATTCTTATTTCTTCATCATCCTTCAACCACCTCATCACGTAGTCTTACCTGACTCCTTTATTCACCTCCTTTTTGGTTTTTAATTATGTCTTCTAGTTCCTCTTCCCCTTGTAGTAAGGGGGGTCAACTAGTAGAACAACCCATAGCCGATGACTTTAGTTCGTCACCGGATACCCAATAATCAGTTGCTCCACATATTGTTTCTTCTCTTTCTTTTCCAATTCTTCCTCTTCCTCCGATGCAGGGGGAGATGCCCAGAAAAAAGCAAACTACTAGAGTGACTAATGAATCTGGCTCTTTGTAGGTTTCTCCTGATTCATTGGCCGAAGCCAACATCCCCACTACTAGTGAGCAGCCTGCTCAAGTAGAACACCTTGACGTTTCTGAGGAGAGCTCAGAAGAAGTTAGGGCTAAGGAACCTCCTCCTAGTGTAGAAAAGAAAACTTCTTCACCCCCCTCTCCTAGAACAGCCCTAGCTAACCCTTCTTTTGTAGAGGACTTAAATCCAGAGAGATTTGCTAGTTTCTGTATACTAGATGATTCGTCTGAAGTGATCATTCCCCAAGAGGCTCAATCCATGTTAGATGCCCCATAAGGCTCTTTTGGCATCTATAAGGATGTTATTAACATGGGTGTATTCATTTCACTTCATTCTTTCTTCTTTAACGTCTTAAGAAGTTATAACCTTGGCATGGGCCAACTGACCCCCAATTCATGGGGTCACATTCTTACTTTTGCCGCCACTTGTGTTATGCACAAGGTAAAACCCACTTCCTCTTCCTTTGTCAACATTCACACGTTGACTAAGGCTTCTGGATGTAAGGAGGGTTGGTACACCCTCTCCAATGTAAAAGGCTTTAAGACCGTGCTAGATAAATCCTGTAAGGTTAAGGACTACAGAGGTAGTTTTGTTTTTGTAAAGAGTAGTAATGAGAGACTAGTTACTCGACCTAGGAAATGGAACCTTCGACCAAAACATAGTGGTAGAGCTCCTTCCCTTCCTGATATGAGTGTAGAGGATTAGAAGGCTGAAAATTTGCTTAGAATTAGAGTTGTATGATACAAGGGAATTGAACACCCTAACCAACCAAGCCACTGGATGCCTTTCAAAGAGTACTTTTTGGATAGGAACTTCCTTGCTGCTTGCGGGATGGTTTATGGTAGGGACACCGGTAAGGACTTTTTCTTTAAGTCTCTATCACTTCTTTACATTAATTTTTTTTACTTGCTACTGTCATACTAACATGGTCAGGGGACTCTCCCTGACCAGCTGGTACGATGGGTAAAACATTGGGGTAGCAGTCCGGTCAGTTACCTGGCCGGACTGGTACCTCTTCGGTTAACTCGTCGTCCAACTCGGTCAGGGAGAGTCTCTCCTGACCGAGTTGGTCAACTTCCATTGAAGCAGTCCGGTCAAGACGTGTCTTCCTGACCGGACTGTACGTTGGGCGTTGGGTATAAGAAATGGGGGGCAGGCCGGCCACTGACAGGAACCTTGCGGCCTGCCTGGTGGCCTGCCTCCTTTGTGGCCTGCCTTCTTGTGCCTTTTTCTGGCCGGCTTGGTGGCGTTTTAACGACCTTGTCGTACAAGTCGGCTAGCCGGCCTCCTCCTTGTCGGTCAGCCCTTGTCCTGGTCCCTTCACTTCTACTCCCTAGTCGACTTGGTGCCGTTGTAACGACCCCGTCGTACAAGTCGGCCAGCCGGCCTCCTTCTGGCCGGACATCCTTCATCAACATCACATTTAGTCTATCAACCCAGCCAGATGCCCATTGCTGACCGGCCTGATACCCCTTTGACGACCCCGTCCTACAAGTCGGTGAGGGAGAGTCCTTCTGACCGACCTGGTTGTGTGTTTGTTTGTTTATTCTTCTTGATTTTTGACTCTTATTTTTTGGATGTGGTTTGACTTGTGTTTTTGTAGGCTCAAAGGAAATCTAGAACCTCTTATATGGTTTTAGAGAAGAAAAAAGACAAGGGGAAAGGAACCCCCGTTTTTGGCAAGTCGGCCAAAAGAAAGTAGGATTTATCCTCCCCTTCCACACCTGCCTCCAAATGGATCAGGTTGGAAACGGATGGGAGTGAGAAGGGTGATTCTCACTCCACAAAAAGTAAGGGGACTTCATCTCCCCTACTCAAAGCTGCTCCTCTCAAGGTTAGAGGGAAGAAGGGCAAGGGTGCCCATGACTTCAGCACCTCAATTTCAGAGGACATCATCCCCACCTTTGAAAATCCTTATGAA
Source organism: Suaeda aralocaspica (assembly GCA_016808085.1). Lineage (NCBI taxonomy): Eukaryota > Viridiplantae > Streptophyta > Magnoliopsida > Caryophyllales > Amaranthaceae > Suaeda > Suaeda aralocaspica. The sequence goes on along the minus strand of PYUH01000034.1, from coordinate 601,354 downwards.
ATGGAGATGGGCCTTCTTGACCCCATGCAACAGCAAGAATATAGGGAGGCAGGTTTTACAGTTGGGGGTACTGGCCTTGACCTCACTTTGGTGGATCCCTTGAACCTTCCTCCTCCACATGACGACCCTCTGGCCGGCATCAGTAGATATATCAGGGAGAAAATGACTCAGTCTGTTCAAGCTGAAGGTCATGCCTCTGGTGGTAAGTATGACAAGAATATTGTAAGTAGGTGTTACTCTCATTCAGGGAGTAACATTTCTTCTCCAAGACATCCTAAGGCAGTAATTTTTCCAATTTGCATTTTAGATGACGCTCAATCCACTGGAAACTTCCTTGATGAGGAAGGTCATCTCCCCTCCACCAGTAAGACATATGACTCCAACTACAGAAAAGGATTGGTGAAAGAAGTATTAAAGTGTGGAGATCCAGAGTTCAAACGAACTTTAAGGGGAATCACTGAGGGCCACATGGGTCTCATCTTCAACAATTTAATTGAGGTACAAAATTTCCATAAACACTTTACTTTTCCAATTTTAACTTAGTTTTTCTTGACTTCAAATTTTGATCACTTTGTTTTCTTGTCAGGCCATCTTCAGACAGGAGTATGTCCAGAAGTACATGACCAATGCCAAAGAGGAGAGCAAGAAGGCTGCTAGAATGCAGACTCTTGCTGATGCATATATCACTGAGCAAACTAAAAGGGCCAAAGCTCATAACTCTTATGCTGTGAGGGCTTTAACTGAAGCTCTTGGCAAAGCTGAAGAGGAGAATGTCTCCTTGAAAACCAATAACAGTGTTCTTATTCTCCTCCTTGCTGACTACAAGAAGAAAGAGAGCTGGCCATCCAATCTGCTGAGGAAGCTAAGAGGAAGGCTCAGGCAGAGGCGTAATCAGCTGCTGAGAAGGTGGATAATCTAGAGAGGCTGCTGGAGGAGAGCCAGAAGGAGCAAGAAAAGGCTGAGAAAGAGAGGGATGAAGCCAACTCTCAAGCTGACAGGGTGGCTGTTGAGAAGTTTCTTGAAGGAGAAGCTATCATGAAAGCCTGCATTGCTGATGCTTGGGAGATTGGTCCTAGCAGTTCTGCTCCCTTAAGCTGGTTTAAGAGGAGACTGGAGTATGTCAACTCAGTGAGGTTGGCACAACATGCTGGTGAAGAGCTTCCTCAAGATTATGATACTGATGATGTGGTGGAGGACAACACTGTTGAAGGAGATGAAGCCCCCACTGATGGCAAGCAACCTTAGCTCCC
>PYUH01000034.1:551026-599641 GCA_016808085.1 Suaeda aralocaspica | reverse complement strand
CCCCCCCCCCCCCCCCCCAGAAATGATTATTGTAATGAGTGTAGTTTAGTTTCATCAATAACAATTTGTAGATTTATGTTTGTAATTTCTAACAATCTCCAAGTTTAATGAAAGTCAATCAGCTTTGTTACTTAGCTGATATTTTCAATCCATCCTTTCATGGCTTTTTGCATGATTCTTAACTGCATAGTACTTAGCTTATTTACAGGACCAACACTCAGTTGATTCAATCCCACCAACACTTATTTACCATTACTTGTAACACTATTGCCATGAAAACTGTGTTTTTATATGTGGCCTGGTAGGGTACCTATTCTTCCCCAAACTCAGTTTTGATGTCTGAGTTACCCTGATGTCAACAGTTAAAATCACTAATTTTATAAACTTAAAGTTGATTGATTCATTACTCAACAGGAGTGATGAATCGATCAATAATATTGATTGCCCCTAAACTTAGGGATTGAAACTATTGCCTATAACCACTTGGTGATTAACTTAGAAGAAATTATTCTTTGACACCTTAGCCAAACTGAGTATATACACTTAACATTAGTTAAGTATTGGACCTTGCCCTGGTAAGTAACCTTACCAATAGTTCATAACTCTTGATTGAGTTTGGGTCTTTGCTCTTATAATATAAGTTTTAGAAAACTTAGTCAGGCTGTAAATTTTCTTAACTCTTGGTTAATTATGGGGCTATGCCCTAATTTATGAAATCAAAAGTCTCTTTTTTCTTTTGAGATCAGCGTCTATTATAACAAACAAATATTTTGTATATAAAGACACATAAGAGAGGAAAGCAGATTTTTCATTAATTGCGGCCTGTAGCCAAGTCAATACAATAAGAAATTTTGTTCCCAATTGATCAACATGGATCAAGTAGGTGGGCTTATGACCTTACATTATGGTTTCTTGAAACCATGTTAAAGATAATATCTCTTCAAGTTATTAGCATTCCATGTTCTGGGCACTTCATATCCATCTAAAGTTTGGAAACGGTAGGTTCAATCCCTTAATACCTCAACTATCTCATATAGACCTTCCCAATTGGGAGTAAGCTTACCCTCCTCATCAGCTCTCCCAATTGACTTCATCTTTCTTAGCATAAGATCTCCTAACTTCATTAGTCTATGTGTTACCCTTTTGTTGTGCTCTCTAGCCATTTTTAGCTTGTACATTTCCTGCCTGACCAAAGCATTGCCCCTTATCTCAAGCTTTCATCATCTCCCAATTATCACCTTCATCATATAGCATAACTCTTAGAGTAGGTTCACACATTTCAATGGGAAGAACAACTTCTGCCCCATATACTAACATAAATGGAGTTTCCCAGTGGAGTTCTTTGATGTTGTCCTGATAGACCAGAGAACATTATACAACTCTTCCACCCATAGACCTTTTGCAGCTTTTTGTTTCTTCTTCATTCCTATGCTAATGATTTTGTTGAAGGCTTCCACTTGTCCGTTGGCTTGTGGATAGCCAACTGAGGCAAAAAGGGCTGAGATGCCTTGGTCTTCCAGCCACACTCTTAACTGAGGGGTCTCAAATTGAGGACCATTCACTAGTACAAAAAACAAGATTTGCTGCGGTTTTTTGCCGGTTATTTGCTGCGATTTTGAACCGCAGCACTTATAGCAGCAGCAAATAATAAAAATTTATTTGCTGCGGTTAAACCGCAGAAAAAAATAGGGTTATTTGTTGCGGTTGTTTGGACAACCGCAGCAAATAACCCTATTTTCCCTCCATTTTCAGTTGAGTTATTTACTCCGGTTGTTTGGAGAACCGCAGCAAATAGTTTTTTTTTATTTTTGAATAATTTTCTGAAATGAAATTACGCTCCTAATTCCTAATATCATCCACGCTCCCTGCAAATAATATTCCGCAGCTAGTACCCAATTTATTGAAACCGAATTTAGTTCAATTAATATAAATTAATGAATTTTTTTTGTATTTTTTGGTAAAATTGTAAGAAATTTTATTACCAAAAATTGAAAAAATATACAACCTAGAAAGCCAGCCTTAGCCAAACTCAATCAATCCAGCCAAGGCAACTCAAAACAAACCAACCTATACATAAAACAAACAAACCAAAAATCCAACAATCTAAAACCAAGAACAAACAAAACAAAACACAAAACACAAAACACTTCTATCCCCACTAATATACCAAACTTGTAAACTGCCAGCAAACTCAGCTGCAACCCTGCAGAGCCCCCAAAATTGCAACAAACAACCACAGCAATCCAACACCAAACACTGCTGAGAATAACAGCCAACACAGCAACCACAAACACAACCAGCAGAGATTCAGCAAAACCCAAATGTCAGCCACAATATACAGCAGCCTGACCTGCATCTGCAGCCTAGCAAAAACTCCCCAAAACAACTCACAAAGCGCAGCAACAACAGCCTACACAAACAGAAATCAACACTGCAACACCCACCACAACCAACAAAACTGCACAGCCACCCTCAAAAAACAGCAGTCTGCATAACTCAACAAAACTGCAACAAAACCACAGCACCCCACCACCAACACAGCAAACTAAACCAGCATAAAGTCAAAAAACAACCAACACAACAACCAACAGCAACCACTGCAAAAATAGTAGTAGCATACTCACCCTGCAGCAGCACCACAACTACCATGTAAAATATGGACTCATCTTTTTCATCTTTTTCAACTTTTTCGTCTTTTTCGTCATTAAGAGCGACACCCATTCCATAGTACTAGAAAGGGTTGAACTTACTATGGACTCCTGAGGTATTACTATGGATTAGTATTTGAAATGGAGCTCCAACTTAGCTGGATTTTGAGTTGATGTTATCTAGTATGGACTAGCAATTCAACTAAATTAAACATTCTGATAAATGAAACAATGTGAGTGCAATTATGAACTTCAAATGTGAGTTGAATTACCTAAGAAAAGAAAAAGAAACAATGAACAACCATGCAATCACAACATCCTTAGAATTAACTTATAATGTAAAAATTCAGGCCATATAACTCCTTCATAACTAAGGTAGCAATTTTCATTTAGATTTCGTTTGTTTCGATGGATAAAACTTTTCATGGAAAACAATTTTGTGAGAAAAATTTACCTAAAGTAGTGTTTTTTATTTATAAATAAAGTCCCACAATAATATTCACAAAACACAACATATTGTTCAAGAGTTTAGCACATAAATCTAAATAAACTTATGGTTTGCAACAACACTTGAACACTACAACAGCACACAAATCCCAACTAATGACTAATTAAAAAAATAATCAAATACAATTTAGTGAATAATTAAACTACCAAAATCAAAAATAACATCAAATTCTGGAAAATTTTACCCATGACAACCCAATTAAACACTACAACCCAAATTCTGGAAAATTCTGGAGAACACCTGGAAATTAACTTTCTTTCACTAAATTAAACATGCATAAACAACAAACCCAATAAAAGACACAATCTTTAGATCAATGCAAAAGTAAATCGCGTATCAATCTATTATTACTATATTAACCTAAACAATTACAAAGAAACAGCAAAATAAAAACGCAATAAATAAATAATTAAATAAATAAAAAATTCAAACCTTAGCTTGGTGTTTTACGGTCAAAAAGCGTCGAAGATATTGGGCCAGTGTCGACGGCGGCACGAATGGCTATTACATTTAGAATTTACATTTAGTTAGTTCCATCTCTGTTTAAATTCATTGTAAATTCAATATTACAAAAATTCACTATAAATTCTCTGTTTATCTCTCTGTTTATTTCTCATCCTCCAAATTTATAAATTTACAAATTCAAATTAATTTATTGAATCAACATAATTAAGTAATTCAATTTCATACAACTAGTTTCATTCAAATATAACTATATAAGTAATTAAATTCTAACAAAAATCAAATTCAATTTAAATTGGGGTTTAAGGTTGACAAATCAGTGACAAAAAATCAGTGACAAATCAGTGAGAAAACTTGAAAGATGTATTTTGGACTACTGTAACAACTAATCAGGTTGACAAATCTTGAAATGTATGACTTGTTTAGGTGTTTATTACTTTCAGTCTTCCACTTAAGTGAAAGAAAACATACATTTTGTACTGAAAGTAATAAACAATTGGCTAATCAAATAGGCCAAGTCCATAATCAAGGTGTTCAATACCAAAATAAGACTGATACTCATTTACAAAACATAGACACTCAAATTGGTCAAATATGTACTTCTTTAAGTAATCTTGAGACACAACTTTCTGGTAAATTACCATCTCAACCAACACCTAATCCAAATGAAAATGTTAAGGCGGTTACATTAAGAAGTGGAAAAGAGTTGGTTGCGCCTAAAATAAAAAATCGCGAGGTAGAAAAAGAAGTAGAAGTGACCCCTAACAATAAATCTGATGTTGAGAACAACCATTTAGATAAAAGGGTAGCAAAAGAGAGTGAAAATAAACATGAGACAATTAATACCAAATCTGATAGTGTTTCCTTTCGTTTTCAAGATGTTCCCCCTTTCCCTTCTCGATTTGCTAAAGCTAAGAAAGAGGCTCTTGATAACGAAATTCTTGATACATTTAGAAAAGTTGAGGTCAATATTCCTCTACTGGATGCTATTAAACAGGTACCTCGTTATGCTAAGTTCTTAAAAGAGCTTTGTACTAACAAAAGGCATTTTAAGCCTTGTGAAAAGCTAAGTATGGGGGAGAATATCTCTGCTGTGATTCAAAAGAAGCTTCCCCCTGAATGCAAAGACCCTGGTATGTTTTCTATTCCATGTGAAATAGGTAATTCAACATTTGAAAAGTGCATGCTAGATTTAGGTGCTTCCATAAATGTTATGCCTAAGTCTGTCTATGACACTTTAAATTTGGGTTCTTTATCTAAAACCAATGTTGTTATTCAACTTGCTGATAGATCCAATGCATATCCTATTGGAGTTTTGGAAGATGTTCTTGTTCAAGTAAATGAATTGGTTTTTCCTGCTGACTTTTATGTTCTTGACATGGGTGACAGAATTGATAATGTGCCATTACTTTTAGGAAGACCATTCCTAAAAACTTCCAAAACTAAAATTGATGTTCATGAGGGTAATCTAACAATGGAATTTGATGGAGAAATGATTAAATTTAACATTTTTGATGCTATGCGATACCTAAGTGACATTAATAATGTTAGTGCTATTGATTCTTATGATGCTGTTGATTGGATTGCTCCAAAATATTTTTGATAAATGGTGTGAGACATTGCTTGAACTTGGTATTTTAAATGAAGAAGTTGAGACTAAAATGCTTGATTCTTTTGCTTCTTTGTCTGAAATGACCAAGTCTGATGCTCTTAATGCAAATATGTCTTATCTCCCTTTACCGAAGTCTTCCACTAAATTGGTTCCTTCAATTATTAAAGCACCTGAGTTGGATTACACATATTTTATAAGTCTTGTAATCCCATATATACTTATCTCATCACAAAAGTAGACCTCAATCATTTGTGTTTGAACACATGCATCAAATCTACTTATCTACCGAGGCATTTATGTTGTGGATACTAGAATTGACACTTGACATTCAACATGGTCCATATAAATATATAATACACAAAAGGCAAACTTTAACAATTATATGGAGACACAAAAACAGATGAGGTTAGATTTTTACCTAATGTATCCTAACCAATAACCTTAAGATCCAGATCACATATTCACATAATAACAATTAATGTTTTCTATTCCATATAAAATAGCTTTGTACTAACATCAAGGAAACTAAAGCAGAAGTAATTAACAATTAATTCAATACCTAAGAAAACCCAATTGCTACAGACCGGCGGGGAGGTATCCGGCGGCGACGCGGCGGAGAACCCAAATAAGGCGCAGCAAAAGACGAAATTTTGTACTAGTGCAGGACGGTGGAGTGAGTTCAGACGGTGGACTGACTTCAGACGGAAGAATGAGGGAGTGATGAAGCTGACTATGAGTTCAGACGGAAGAGGGAGTTAGGTGTGTGAGTGTGAGTTCAGAGAAGATGGCAGTCGAAGAATGAGGGAAGAGGGAGTTTGGTTAGGGTTTGGTTTGAGTGTGAGTTCTTGAGAGAATGAATTAGGAAGATAAGAAAAAAGAACGACAAAACAACAAAAGAAAAAGGCAGTAAAAAATAAAAAAAATAAAAAAGTCCCAATGGGAAAAAAAAAGGAAAAAGAAAAAAAATGTACAGCACTATTTGCTGCGGTTAACAACCGCAGCAAATACTAATAAATAGCAGCAAAAAAAAGTTATTTGCTGCGGTTACACAAGAACCGCAGCAAATAATACTCCTTAACAAAAATATCAATTTATTTGCTGCGGTTTTTATAAAACACCAAAAAACCGCAGCAAATAAGGCGCAGCAAAATGTAAATTTTGTACTAGTGATTGTCGAACACTATTGACTGAGGTACCCAAAACCTTGTTATTATATTCTTCCAAATAACCCATTTCACATCCCCATGTTTGATATTTCGCATAGGCTCTGCCTCTACCCATTTAGTAAAGTAGTCTACAGCAACCAAGACATACTTCCTTTGCCCTGGTGCATGTGGATATGGGCCAAGAATATCCATTCCCCACTTAGAAAAAGGTATAGGGATCAAAATTGGAATTAAATTATTGGCTGGTCTTTGTGGTAAGTTACCAAACAGCTGACACTTCTTACACTTTCTCACATAAGTCATGGTATCATGTCTCAGACTAGGCCAGTAATACCCAGTCCTTAGTGCCTTCTCTGCTAATGCTCTTTGATACGCATATTAATGAGCAAAACTTCGAGGGTTTAGGTTTGATTGAAGGTGGAAAACAAGATGCAACCATGGGGGAGTTAGTGGCCTATGGAGACACAAGACTCCTAGGGTTGGCTAGGGTGGATTTCTACGTGTGCATGGTGACATGTACAAGCTTACTCACGTAGTTTTCAAGCAAGTATAAAGTTAGTAGTTTAGAAANGAAGTGTTGAGCTATATGGGTTTTCTTCCCACGTCATTTGATAGGGTTTTACCATATGGTGTTTTGTTATTTTCTTGATTAGTTTATGAGTCAAGGTTGATGGAATCAAGCATGAGAAACACAAAAATGGAGGTTTCTTGAAATAAAGATTGAATCTTGAAGAGTTTCTTGAAGTTCTTGAAATCGCAAGTCCAACAAAAATCAACGAGAATCAAAGCAAGTTATATGGCGGTCATATGGCGGGATTTTTGAAAGATTGGGCAACGTTGTCAACGCGGTTTTTCAAGTTGTTTGACTTGGTCGACCTTGGGTTGTTATTCGGAAATATGGTCACTAGATTTAATTTGCAAAATATCTAAGATTTAGACTAGAAATCAGATTACAAAATATATGGTGCAAGATGTGTATCCGGTTTTGATAAGATTTTCTTGTTATCCTAATCTTAGTTTGTTATACCATATATCTAAGGTAGTTAGCATATGTTTAGGATTCTGAAATATTATGTGATATGTTTAGCTATAAATAGGATGTAAAATACATCAATAAAATTCAGATTAGAGTGATTGAAAAACATAATTTTTCCGGTTTTTATTGTTTCACGAAGAAAACAAAATTTTGAGAGTTTCTTGTGAGAAATTCGATTGAGTGAGTGGTGCTTTTTGCTTTATCTCACGTGAGGATAGTTCTTAGGATTTGAGGGTGCTTTGCTTTAATCAAATTCTACTAATTATTCGCCTTAGAAGTTCAGATTTGTGGTGCGTAGCTTTATCAAATTTGAAGTCTAAGTTTCTTTGTGTGAGTGGCGTTTGTCTATAACAAAATTCACATCAACTTTTGGTGCTCTCGTTGAGAGATTCATTCAATCTCAAGTGTTCAATATCAATTATCATGGCTCAAGAAGGTGGAGACGAAAATCCACAAGGATTCACGAAGGGTTTGAGCTTGGCTCAAGCAAAAGAGCTACGTATGCAAGGGGAGATTGACGAGTTAAAGGCTCGTTTAGATGAAGTCCTAACCATCATGGCTTCTACCAAGAAAACTCCTACTAAATCTAAACAAGAGGAGGGCTCATCATCAAGTGAAAGTGAGCAAGAAAGTGTGAGGAGTGTACGTAAACCAAAAAAGGGATACTCATCAAGTTCTAGTGACGATGAGGAACCAAGATCAAGGCACAAACATAAGGGAAAGATGAGGGATGATGATCGAAATCTTAAACTCGAAATTCCTGAGTTTAATGGAGGTATGGATCCTGAAAAATTTCTAGATTGGATTCGTAGGGTTGAGAGGATTTTTCGTTACAAAGAATATGATGATCATAAGTCCTATAAATTGGCGGAATTAAAACTCACTTCCTATGCAAGTTTATGGCTTGAGGGTTTACAAAGAAAGAGAAGGAAAGAAGGTAGATCAAAAATATCTTCATGGTCTAAATTAAAAAGGGAGATGAGGAAACGTTTTGTTCCTCAAGATTTCGAGCAAAACAATTTCATCAAGATGCATACATTAAAACAAGATAGAAAAACGGTTGATGAATACATTGTGGAGTTTGAAAAATTGATCATGATTTGTGATTTAGAAGAGAAGGAGGACCACAAAGTGGCTCGTTTTGTGGCTGGTCTAGATGAAAATATAAGGGAGAAGGTCGAATTACAACCTTATTGGACCTTTGATGAAGTTTGTAGAGTGGCAGCAAGGGTTGAGAAACAAGTTGCACGTAAGCCAAAGACATACTTCAAAACTTATGACCCTAAGGAAAAACGTGATACTTTTCCTCAAAAACCAAACTTTGATAAGGTTACTAAACCACCCTTCATCAAGGATAAGAGTTCAACTTCAAAGCCCCAAAGTAGTGATTCACGCATTGTTTGTTTCAAGTGTAAAGGGCAAGGTCACATTCAAAGAGATTGTCCTCATGCTAGGGTCACAACAACTCGAAATTGGGTAGATGGGGAAAGCCTTGAAGAAGAGGAGGAGATGTATGGGGATGAGGGAGAGGAAGAGTATGCCAATTATGAAAATATGGAGGAAGAAACGGAGGAAGTCCAACCAGAAACACAAGGCCAATCCTTGGTGTTACGTAGGGTATTACAATCTCAAAGTGCACAACCTTTGGAGAGTCAAAGGGATAAAATTTTTCTCACAAGGTGTAATGTTCAAGGCAAGCTTTGTGATGTAATCATAGATACTGGAAGTTGCACAAATGTAGTATCTACGTTGTTGGTGGAAAAGCTCGCAATTCCTACAAAGATACATCCTCAACCATACAAGCTACATTGGCTTAGCAACACAAGCGATGTTAAGGTAAACAAACAAGCCTTGATTGCGTTTAAAATTGGTAAATTTGAGGATCAAGTACTTTGTGATGTTTGTCCTATGGATGCTTGTCATATACTATTGGGTAGACCTTGGCAATATGACCGTTTTGTGAAGTTTAATGGGAGAACAAATGTCTATATTGTGCGCAAGAACCCTAATGAGAAATCATATGCATTAAAACCCTTGATGATTTCTAAACCTAAAACAAGCATGGGTAATTCTAAAGGTGTTTTGTTGGTGGGTGGAAAGGAGTTAGAAAGGGAGTTGAAAACAAGTTCTATGTCCTATATGTTGTTAGCCAAAGAGGTACAAGATGAAGCCCCAGAGATTCCTAGGGTTTTGCATCCTATGTTGAATGAGTTTTCAGATGTGTTTCCTAATGAGTTGCCACCAGGGTTACCACCCATACGTGGAATTGAACATCAAATTGATCTTATTCCTGGGTCTCAAATTCCTAACAAGCCTGCATATAGATGTAATCCAGAGGAGACAAAGGAGATACAAAGGCAAATTGAGGAATTAATGGAGAGGGGGTACGTGAGAGAGAGCATGAGTCCATGTGCTGTGCCTACATTAATAGTACCTAAGAAGGATGGGACTTGGAGAATGTGTATTGATTCAAGGGCAGTTAACAATATAACCGTCAAGTATAGGTTTCCTATACCTAGATTGGATGATTTGCTAGATGAATTACATGGTTCTCAATTATTTTCAAAAATTGATTTAAGGAGTGGATATCATCAGATTCGAATGAAGGAAGGTGATGAATGGAAAACAGGTTTTAAAACAAAGCTAGGGCTTTATGAATGGTTAGTCATGCCTTTTGGGTTAACTAATGCACCTAGTACGTTTATGAGGTTGATGAATGAGGTCTTAAAGCCATACATTGGTAAGTTTGTAGTGGTATATTTAGATGATATTTTGGTGTATAGCAAGAGTGTTAATGATCATCTAAGCCATCTAAGGAGTGTGTTTGGGACATTACGAGAACAAAAGCTCTATGCTAAGCTCGAAAAGTGTTATTTCATGGTACCAAGTGTGACGTTTTTGGGGTATATTGTGTCCAAAGATGGGGTTTCTGTTGATCCATCTAAAGTGGAAGCTATAAAATCATGGCCAACACCAAAGAACGTGACTGAAGTACGTGCTTTTCATGGGTTAGCCTCGTTCTATAGGAGGTTTGTGAAGAATTTTTCATCTGTTGTTGCTCCTATAACCGAATGCATTAAGAAGGATAAGCCTAAGTTTGAGTGGACTAAGGGGGCACAAGAAGCTTTTGAATTGATTAAGAAGTTGCTTTGTAACACGCCTATACTAGCCTTACCAGATTTCTCTAAACCATTTGAAGTAGAGACGGATGCAAGTGGGGTTGGAATTGGTGCTGTTCTAGTCCAAGGGAAGAGGCCAATTGCTTACTTTAGTGAGAAGTTGAATGGTGCTAAACTGAACTATTCTACATATGACAAGGAGTTCTATGCCATTATTAGAGCTTTGGATCATTGGAGTCATTATTTAAGGCCTAATCACTTCATATTACATTCTGATCATGAAGCTTTGAAGCACATTAATGGTCAACAAAAATTGAATCCAAGACATGCTAAATGGGTTGAATTTTTGCAATCTTTTCACTTCTCTTCAAAGTACAAAACGGGGAAGTCTAATGTTGTTGCTGATGCTTTGTCAAGAAGGTATACTTTGCTTGGTGTTTTGAACTTTAAGTTGCTTGGATTAGAGTTGATAACACAATTTTACGAGCAAGATGGTGATTTTGGACCAATAATGGCGCAACTTTCAAAGGGGTCTATGAGTTCCTATGTGCTACATGATGGGTTTTTGTTTAAAGGTAATCTATTGTGCATACCTAAGTGTTCTATACGTGAGTTGTTAGTAAGGGAGGCTCATGGAGGAGGTATTGCTGGACATTTTGGCATTACAAAGACACTAACCATGTTGCAAGAACATTTTTATTGGCCAAAAATGATTGTTGATGTTGAGGCCATAATTGCTCAATGTGCTACTTGTCAAAAGGCAAAAGCAGCCTTTCATCAAGGTTTTTATACTCCATTGCCAGTGCCAGAGGGACCTTGGGAGGATGTTTCTATGGATTTCATTGTAGGGTTACCAAGGACAGCAAGGGGAAAAGATGCTATTATGGTAGTGGTTGATAGATTTTCAAAGATGGCTCATTTTACACCATGTCACAAGACAGATGATGCTATGAATGTGGCTGATTTATACTTTAAAGACATCATAAGGTTACATGGGGTTCCAAAGACTATTGTAAGTGATAGAGACACAAAATTCATGAGCTACTTTTGGAAGTCACTTTGGAGGTTAATAGGCACGAAACTTTTGTTTAGCACATCTTATCATCCTCAAACAGATGGGCAAACAGAAGTCACTAATCGAACACTAGGGGTTTTGTTGCGTGGTTTGGTTAGTAAGACACAAAAAGATTGGGATTTGAAGCTTGCTCATGCTGAATTTGCTTATAATAGGTCACCTACTTATGCTACTAAGCACTCACCTTTCGAGATTGTCTATGGAGTTAATCCTAAGTTACCAATTGATTTTGTAAGTATTCCTAAAGGGGAGTTGGTACACAAAGATGCCAAGACTAAGGTTGAGTATATGCAAAAACTTCATGCAGAAGTAAGGGCTCGAATTGAGAAGGTTAATGATATTTACAAGGCACGAGCAAACAAACATAAATCACAACATGTCTACAAAGAAGGGGATTTGGTTTGGTTACACTTGAGGAAGGAAAGATTTCCAAATCAAAGGAAGAATAAACTTATGCCTCGTTGTGATGGACCGTTCAAGATCATAAGTAAAGTGGGGGATAATGCTTATAAATTGGAATTACCAGGAGAATATGGAGTCCATGCTACTTTCAACATTGGTGATTTAGCTCCTTATGTTCCTGATGACCAACTTCGAGGTTTGAGGACAAACTCTTTTGAAGAAGAGGAGGATGATACGCATATCAATGAGCAAAACTTCGAGGGTTTGGGTTTGATTGAAGGTGGAAAACAAGAAGCAACCTTGGGGGAGTTAGTGGCTTATGGAGACACAAGGCTTCTTGGGTTGGCTAGGGTGGATTTCTACGTGTGCATGGTGACATGCACAAGCTTATTCACGTAAATGTAAAGCAAGTATAGTTAGTAGTTTAGAAGTGTTGAGCTATATGGGTTTTCTTCCCACGTCATTTGATAGGGTTTTACCATATGGTGTTTTGTTATTTTCTTGATTAGTTTATGAGTCAAGGTTGATGGAATCAAGCATGAGAAACACAAAAATGGAGGTTTCTTGAAATAAAGATTGAATCTTGAAGAGTTTCTTGAAGTTCTTGAAATCGGAAGTCCAACAAAAATCAACGAGAATCAAAGCAAGTCATATGGCGGGATTTTTGAAAGATTTTTGAAAGATTGGGCAACGTTGTCAACACGGTTTTTCAAGTTGTTTGACTTGGTCAACTTTAGTTTGTTATTCGGAAATATGGTGTCTAGATTTGATTCTCAAAATATCTAAGATTTAGACTAGAAATCAGATTACAAAATATATGGTGCAAATATTGTATCCGGTTTTGATAAGATTTTCTTGTTATCCTAATCTTAGTTTGTTATACCATATATCTAAAGTAGTTAGGATATGTTTAGGATTCTGAAATATTATGTGATATGTTTAGCTATAAATAGGATGTAAAATACATCAATAAAATTCAGATTAGAGTGATTGAAAAACATAAGTTTTCCGGTTTTTATTGTTTCACGAAGAAAACAAAAAACTTGAGAGTTTCTTGTGAGAAATTCGATTGAGTGAGTGGTGCTTTGTGCTTTATCTCACGTGAGGATAGTTCTTAGGATTTGAGGGTGCTTTGCTTTAATCAAATTCTACCAATTATTCGCCTTAGAAGTTCAGATTTGTGGTGCGTGGCTTTATCAAATTTGAAGTCTAAGTTTCCTTTGTGTGAGTGGCGTTTGTCTATAACAAAATTCACATCACTCTTCCTCCTATGTGAGAACTACAAAAACCTTCATGGATATCTTCAAGCACCTCCTTGCCCTTGTCTGGAGTGATGCACTTCAATAGTGGGTGAGTGAAGGACTTCTTATATAGCTGCCCTTGGCAAAGGACAAACCATGCATCTCTATCCTTTACATACTTTGCTTGTTGTGGACTCTTTGGCAAGGTTCCATTGGTTTTATATTCAATAATCTCATCCATCCTAGAGTTTCCACGACTGATGAAATTAACTTCCTCCATTTCTTCTATACGTCATTTCTCTTTAATCTCCCAAAACACTGTTAGGGGATTCTCTCCAACTACTGAGCTAGCTAATTTAGAAAGAGCATCTGCTTGGTTGTTCTCAGATCTTGGTATTTGCATAATTTCAAACTTGTCCAGACTTTTCACTTCCTCCTAAAGTATATTCAAGTATTTGGCCATGCTGGCCTCTGTAGCTTCATAGTCCACCAAGTATTGACTCACAATAAGCTGAGAATCAAACATTGCCTCTATCTTCTTTGCCTCAGCGGCCTTCATAGTTTGACTCCAGCAATCAAGACTGCATACTCAGCCTCATTATTTGATGTTTGAAACTTGAACCTCATGGCATACTCATAGGTGTCACCCTCAGGCGATCTACAAATAATGCCAGCCCCACATCCATTCTGAGTGGACAAGCCATCAACATAGAAGGGCCTGTGGTAAATACTAAAATGAGAAAACCCTATCAAGTGAAGTTGGAAAAACTCATAGGCAAAACAATCTTATTCCCCTAATTCCGCCATTCATTCCTTTTCTTCAATGATCAAGTACATTCGTGTGTCACCATACACACCCATCATGATTTCTTTGAAGATCCCAAAAGCCTTGAATCTCCATAAGCCATTATTTTACCCAATACTTGCATCATTCTTTGAAGATATTATCAAACCTTCGAAGTTATCACTTTGTTTCGTATCAGATTATATTTATGATTATTTATTATTGTTTTCTAATTTATTTATATTATACATCCGGAAATCTAAAGAAATAACATTAGGATATTCCAAGGTGTTACACAGAGGTAGCTAAGTACACCATCCCTCTGAACCAGGGGGCCAAGCCCGTTAAGCAAAAGCTTAGAAGAATGATGCCGGAAGTTCAATTGAATATTTGAGAAGAGGTAAGAAAGTAATTGAAGGCGGGGTTCATCAAGGTGGCCTATTATGCTAATTAGGTGGCCAACATTATTTGTGCGCCAAAGAAAGATGGAAGATTAAGAATGTGCGTGGACTTTCGAGACGTGAACAAGGCCAGTCCAGAAGATGACTTCCATTGCCAAACATCGATGTGCTTGTCGGTAACACGGTTAACCATACTTTGTTCTCCTTCATGGATGGTTATGTTGGCTACAATTAAATCAAGATGGACGAAAAGGACATGGAAAAAACGACCTTCAGTACTCCATGGGGGTTATATTGCTACACGGTCATGCAATTTAGTTTAAATAATGTCGGTGCCACATATCAACGCGCTGCAATTACGCTTCTTCGTGATATGAAACACAAAGATGTAGAGGTGCACGTGGTTGTCATGAGAGTGAAAACCAAGGAAATGAGTGAACATACCCTTGCCTTGAGGAAATTCTTCAAAAAACTCCGAAGGTTCAACATGAGACTCAATCCTTAAAAATGTCACTTTGGTGTTACGTCGGGAAAGCATCTAGGTCATATGGTTAGCGCAAGAGGAATTGAAATTAATCCAACAAAAATCAAAGCCATCATGTCTCTAAAACCACCAAAGATCGAGAAGGAAATTCAAGGATTCCTGGGTAGGCTGCAGCACATAAGTAGGGTCGTTTCCAAACTTACCTTGGGTAGCATATCTTCAATGGTGTGGACCCGAGGCTTTGGGGGCCCACGTGCCCTTCCAGACACGACGTTTGAATGTCGTTTTTAGGTTGCTTGCACAGTGTGAGTATGCTACGTGATTTGAAAGCATTAAACAATTAGCATGAACTCACATAAAGCCTAAAGCAAGGTTTCTACCTAAGATTGATTTTAATTTAATGTCGAACCATCAATTCATCAATATTACATGAATATGTGTTAAAGACATGTCAATTTTCTAATAAAGCATTAAAATCACATAATCATGTAAACTAACTCAATTTAATTATTTTAATATTGTTGGCCTCATTCGAAGTACTTTTGGTGCAAGTCGACGACCCTTTAAAACCGAGATATTAAAGAACCCTAATTAATTAATATTAATTAAGTCATGTGTTTGGCACGGTTTTCGAAGTAGGGCATGAAAACCGAGGGAGTTTTACAGAGAAAAAGTGACGAGTTAGAGAGAGAGAGAGAGAGTTGTGAAGATGATAGTTGATGATTGTGTGTTGATGAAGGTCATGGGAGAGGGCATATATATTGTTGGAAGGAAGGCCACTGAGCGCCAGGGTACTAAGGAAGCACTAGAAAACCCAAAAATGAGTGTCAGGACGCCCATGGAGCGCTAGGACGGTCGAGGCGAGCGCTAGGGCACCCACTGAGTGCTGTGACGCAGCCCCTTTTGGCGCCTGGACGCTGCCTGGGTGCCTGGGCGCTCCTCCTGCACTATGGCACTCAAAGCTCTTAGCGTCAATTTTTACGCGGGATATCTCTGGTGCTTCCTTATTTCATGTATTTTATCTCATAAATCTTATTATTCCGAAATAATTTATATGAGTTGAGTCTATGTAAAGTTATGTAGAGATGTCAACGGTAAGAAGTATGTATGTTATTCTATTATTTTTTTAATATTAATCATGTTTTGCATAATCTATAGTATTTGTGTAATCAGCTTTGGAGATTGTGTGTGTTTGTATGCATGGCTTTGTCTTTCACTTGGCCCTACGATGACCAATTTCGATGGCGAGTAATTGTCTAGAAAAAAGAGAAAGCTAAATGTACAGGTGGGCGTAGTCAATCATGCTGGGTTGGAGTGTGAGAGCTTGATTTGTAGTTTTCTTAGTTTTGTGGACTTGCTATTTATTTATGGTTAATGTTGACTTTTAGTTTTTTGGACTTTAAAGTTTATTTGTTTTTGAAGTGCTGTTAATACGGTTCCAAATTGTAATAAAGATTTATTTTGGTTTTTTTGTTTTTGACTTAGGTTTGTCTTTGAGATTATTTGACTTAGAATTTGGTTTTTGGTTTAATAAAATTCCGTTATAGTACTTTGATCAAAGTCGAAGCTGTTATCACGGTGGCGGTAATACCTTAGTTTTTCCTAGTTAAGTAGGGATTATATTTATGATAATTTATTATTGTTTTCTATATTATTTATATTATATATCTGGAATCTAAAGAAACAATGTTAGGATATTCCAAGGTGTTACATAGAGATAGCTAAGTACACCATCCCTCTGAACCAGGGGGCTAAGCCCGTTAAGCAAAAGCTTAGAAGAATGATGCATGAAGTTCAATTGAAAATTTGAAAAAAGGTAAGAAAGTAACTGAAGGCGGGGTTCATCAAGGTGGTCGATTACGCTTATTGGGTTGCGAAAATTATTCGTTCGCCAAAGAAAGATGGAACAGTAAGAATGTGTGTGGACTTTCGGGACGTGAACAAGGTCAGTCCAAAAGATGACTTCCATTGCCTTACATCGACGTGCTAGTCGATAACACGGCTAACCATACTTTGTTCTCCTTGATGGATGGTTATGCTGACTACAATCAAATCAAGATGGACAAAAAGGACATGGAGAAAACGACCTTCAGTACTCCATGGGGGTTATATAGGTACACAGTCGTACCATTTAGTTTAAATAATGTCGGTGCCACTTATCAACGCACTGCAACTACGGTTCTTCATGGCATGAAACACAAAGAAGTATAGGTGTACTTGGCTAACGTGAGAGTGAAAACCAAGGAAAGGAGTGAACATACCCTTGCTATGAGGAATTTCTTCAAAAAACTCCTATGGTTCAACATGAGAGTCACTCCTTAAAAATGTCCCTTTGGTGTTATGTCGGGAAAGCTTCTAGGTCATGTGATTAGCGCATGAGGAATTCAAATTGTTCCAATAAAAATCAAAGCCATCATGTCTCTAAAACCACCAAAGATCGAGAAGGAAATTCAAGGATTCCTGGGTAGGCTGCAGTACATAAGTAGGGTCGTTTCCAAACTTACCTTGGGTAGCACATCTTCAATGGTGTAGACCCGAGGCTTTGGGGGCCCACGTGCCCTTCCATACACGATGTTTGAATGTCGTTTTTAGTTTTCTTGCATAGTGTGAGTATGCTACGTGATTTGAAAGCGTTAAACAATTAGCATGAACTCACATAAAGCCTAAAGCAAGGTTTCTACCTAAGATTGATTTTAATTTAATGTCGAACCATCAATTAATCAATATTACATGAATATGTGTTAAAGACATGTCAATTTTCTAATAAAGCATTAAAATCACATAATCATGTAAACTAACTAATTGAAGAACTCAATTTAATTATTTCGATATTGTGGGCCTCATTCGAAGTACTTTTGGTGCAAGTCGACGACCCTTGAAAACCGAGAGATTAAAGAACCCTAATTAATTAATAATAATTAAGTCATCTGTTTGGCACGGTTTTCAAAGTAGGGCACAAAAACCGAGGGAGTTTTACAGAGAAAAAGTGACGAGTTAGAGAGAGAGAGAAAGTTGTGAAGATGATAGTTGATGATTGTGTGTTGATGAAGGTCGTGGGAGAGGGCATATATAGTGTTGGAAGGAAGGCCACTGAGCGCCAGGGCACTAAGGAAGCACTAGAAAACCCAAAAATGAGTGCCAGGATGCCCATGGAGCGCTCGGACGGTCGAGGCGAGCGCTAGGGCACCCACTGAGTGCTGTGACGCAGCCCCTTTTGGCGCCTGGACGCTGGCTGGGGCCTGGGCGCTCCTCCTGCACTATGGCACTCAAAGCTCTTAGCTTCAATTTTTACGTGGGATATCTCTAGTGCTTCCTTATTTCATATATTTTATCTCATAAATCGTATTATTCCGAAATAATTTATATGAGTTGAGCCTATGTAAAGTTATGTAGACATGTCAACGGTAAGAAGTAAGTATGTTATTCTATTATTTTTTTTAATATTAATCATGTTTTGCATAATCTATAGTATTTGTGTAATCAGCTTTGCAGATTGTGTGTGTTTGTATGCATGGCTTTGTCTTTCACTTGGCCATACGATGACCAATTTCGATGGCGAGTAATTGTCTAGAAAAAAGAGAAAGCTAAATGTACAGGTGGGCATAGTCAATCATGCTGGGTTGCAGTGTGAGAGCATGATTTGTAGTTTTCTTAGTTTTGTGGACTTGCTATTTATTTATTGTTAATGATGATTTTGGTTTTTTGGACTTTAAAGTTTATTTGTTTTTGAAGTGTTGTTAATACGGTTCCAAATTGTAATAAAGATTTATTTTGGTTTTGACTTTGGTTTCTCTTTGAGATTATTTGACTTAGAATTTGGTTTTTTGGTTTAATAAAATTTCGTTGTAGTACTTTGATAAAAGTCGAAGTTGTTATCACGGTGGCGGTAATACCTTGGTTTTTCCTAGTTAAGTAGGGATTATATTTATGATAATTTATTATTGTTTTCTATTTTGTTTATATTATACATCTGCAAATCTAAAGAAATAATGTTAGGATATTCCAAGGTGTTACACAGAGATAGCTAAGTACACCATCCCTCTCAACCAGGGGGCCAAGCCCATTAAGCAAAAGCTTAGAAGAATGATGCCTGAAGTTCAATTGAAATTTTGAGAAAAGGTAAGAAAGTAACTGAAGGCGGGGTTCATCAAGGTGGTCGATTACGCTTATTGGGTTGCGAAAATTATTCGTTCGCCAAAGAAAGATGGAAGAGTAAGAATATGTGTGGACTTTCGGGACGTGAACAAGGACAGTCCAAAAGATGACTTCCATTGCCTCACATCGACGTGTTAGTCTATAACACGGCTAACCATACTTTGTTCTCCTTCATGGATGGTTATGCTGACTACAATCAAATCAAGATGGAAAAAAAGGACATGGAGAAAACGACCTTCAGTACTCCATGGGGGTTATATAGGTACACAGTCGTACAATTTAGTTTAAATAATGTCGGTGCCACTTATCAACGCACTGCAACTACGCTTCTTCATGGCATGAAACACTTAGAGGTAGAGGTGTACTTTGCTGACGTGAGAGTGAAAACCAAGGAAAGGAGTGAACATACCCTTGCCTTAAGGAATTTCTTCAAAAAACTTTGAAGGTTCAACATAAGAGTCACTCCTAAAAAATGTCTCTTTGGTATTATGTCGGGAAAGCTTCTAGGTCATGTGGTTAGCGCATGAGGAATTTGGGGGCACATCTTCAATGGTGTGGACCCGAGGCTTTGGGGGCCCACGTGCCCTTCCATACACGACGTTTGAATGTCGTTTTTAGTTTGCTTGCATAGTGTGAGTATTCTACGTGATTTAAAAGCGTTAAACAATTAGCATGAATTCACATAAAGCCTAAAGCAAGGTTTCTACCTAAGATTGATTTTAATTTAATGTCGAACCATAAATTAATCAATATTACATGAATATGTATAAATGACATTTCAATTTTCTAATAAAGCACTGAAATCACATAACCATGTAAACTAACTCATTGAAGAATTCAATTTGATGATTTCGATATTGTTGGCCTCATTTGAAGTACCTTCCGTGCAAGTTGACGACCATTTAGAACCGAGACATTGAAGAACCTTAATTAATTAATAATAATTATGTTATGTGTTCCGCACGGTTCTCGAAGTAGGGCACGAAAACCAAGGGATTTTTAGAGAGAAAAAGTGACAACTTAGAGAGAGAGAGAGTTGTGAAGATGTGAGTTGATGTTTGTGTGTTCATGAAGGTCAAGGGAGGGGGCATATATAGTGTTGGAAGGCCACTGAGCGCTAGGGCCCTAAGGAAGCACTACGACACCCACTAATGAGTGTTAGGACGCCCATGGAGCACCAGGATGCTCGAGGCGAGCGTTAGGGCACCCACTGAGCGTTGTGATGCAGCCCCTTTTGCCGCTTGGACGCTGGCTGGGCGCTTGGGTGCTCCATTTGCGCTATGGCACTCAAAGCTTTTAGCTTCCATTTTTACGCGGAGTATCTCCGATGCTTCATTATTTCATTTATTTTCTCTCATAAATTGAATTATTCCGAAGTATTACGAGAATATACAAAATTTACTTCCATACAACCATTTATACACTTCCATAACCTAGAGTTGCCATAAACCGAACAAACCTTTCTGGAAGGTTCGTCAAATCCGGTCACATTCGTACGCTTAAATTAATTTATTTATTTTCAATAATGAAGTTAGAATAAGATGGAAATGAGATTAAAATGGAGATAACGAAATCATTTTAAGCGTACTTCAACCGTTAACTCAACATCGGTTAACCATCGATCGTTAGGTGGTACAAAAAATAGGTGTTTACAATTAGCCCCCACTTTGACTGAGTTTGCAGAGACGACTAGTCTCATAAAACGAAAGTCAAAGTATTTGGCACCTGCAAAACAAAGGCTAGTTTTACCTGCACCAAGATGATACATCCTTAGAAAGTGCTACGTTTCTTGAGAATGAAGAAAGGTCTCCTTCAGATGTTCTGTGATCGTATTAGAGATCCGGAAAAGCGTTTGTACTATCCGGTTAGATATGAAGTCTTGGAAAAGGCATTTGTACCATACAGTCATATGTGAAGTTCTGTGAAGAACGTCTGTACCATCCGAAGATAAGTCGTTTAAGACTAAGGTTGATCGTCTGACGATCCAAACATTTTCGCTTTAGACTCAGCTTGAGCGTAGGGAAACGTAATGATGTTGTAGAAAGTTGCTTCGTTGTCTTCTGACTCAGCTTGAGCGTAGGGAAACGTAATGATGTTCCATATATTCCATATATTCCATAATGTACTTGATCCATCACCCGTTGAGCCTCTTTGTTATCCACACATCGAAGGTGTAAGCCATTATAATGGCTTTTATACAGATATCTTCCGTGAATGATGTATTGAGAAGCTTGGAGTCTTAGAGCGCGTTGCTCTTTGTTTGACGCATGAATGGGATATTGCTGGTTTTCTAAGTAGTTCTTGATGTCACTATACCAAGGATCCTCTTTTGCGAGGTCGTTTACCTCATTATCTTCCTCAACTATGCACACATTGGCTTGTTGGTAGTCATCGTCCCATTCTTTTGGAACATCTTTCTTTAGCTTCCTGAAGATGGGTTCTCATACCTTGGTGAGCTTGGAAATGAATCAATTTTTGTGTTGAAGCCTTCCTAAGAATCCCCGAATTTCTTTTTCGGTCTTTGGTGGTTTCAAAGACATAATGTCTTTGATTTTAGTGGGGATCGATTTCAATGCCTCTAGCACCAACCACGTGACCCAGAAGCTTTCCGGAAGTGACTACGAAGGCACATTTTTTAGTATTAAGTCTCATGTGAATCTTTAGAGTCTTTCGAAAAACTTTCTGAAGGCTACTGTATGTTCACTCCTTTCCTTTGTTTTCACTATCATGTCGTCCATGTATACTTCTACTTCCTTATGTATCATATCGTGAAGTAGTGTAGTTGCGGCGCATTGGTATGTAACAAATGGCATGACCATAACCCCCATGGAGTAGTCAAAGTCGTCTTTTATTGATTTTCATCCATCTTAATCTGTTTGTAGTCGTGTAGCCATCCATGAAGTAGAATAAGGTATGGTTGGTTGTATTACCAACCTAGAACATCGATGTGCGGCAAGGGGAAATCATCCATTGGACTGGCCTTGTTCAATTCCCGAAAGTCCACACACATCTTTACTCTTCCATCTTTCTTTGGTACCGGGACAATATTGGCGACCCAATCAGCATATTGAACCACCTTGATAAATCCTGCCTTTAATTGCTTAATTACCTCTTATCGGATCTTCAGCTGAACTTCTGGTTTCATCCTTCTAAGCTTTTGCTTGACGGGTTTGGACCCGTGGTTCAGGGCGATGGTGTGCTTAGCTATTTCTGGATCAATCTCTGGCATATCTTCATTGGATCATGCGAAAACATCCTTAAATTCTGTAAGTGTTGCTATAAGCTCTTCCCTTTCTTGAGGATTAAGCGTGAGCCTTAGAGTGTCACTGTCGGAGATGTTAATCATTTTAGTTTCCTTGATTATTGAAGTTTTACTTTCATGTCCCTCTACAGCTTTTATTATTTCATCATTATTTTGATTTTCAGTTTGTGAAACAGAGCAATCATGTAATGGGGAAGGGGAATAACAGGAAGAAGACGACGAATACGCAAGAGAAGTTATATTATTAAGCTTGTTAATTATGACATCGAAATTGGCCGTAGTGGCGGAATCTTAAGGAGGGACAGACTCCTTGAAAAGTTAGTAACTACGAAATTCTAAGGACTGGACGACTTAATAGCATTGGACTCAGACTCGGATTCAGACTCGTTGAACATTGGGCCTTCCCCTATTGTGAAGTCCATGATCTTTCCTTCCAGTGTAGTGATCTTGATAGTCTTGCACCATCCTCTAACCATTTGAGTCACATAAGTAATGACCTCAGTTGGATCAAAAGCTTCGGTATTCATAACCACGACCACCTCTTGTTCGGTTCGTGGAGCACGTTTTAACCCGAAGAGCAACCCAAGTCCTTGTGCATTGAGATCATCTAGTTCGGATTTCCTTTTAGTGATTGAAGTGGCCTTATCTTCAAGGTTAATGGTGGCAAGGAAGAATCGCCACAAGTTGTCGTGATCATCGTGTTCGATGTTGATGATCGGTTGATCGGTGGCTTGGATCCTCATTGGAGATGCATCGATACACTAGTACAAAAAATGCATTTTGCTGCGGTTTTTTCCCGGGTATTTGCTGCGGTTTTGAACCGCAGCACTTATAGCAGCAGCAAATGATGAAATTTTATTTGCTGCGGTTTAACCGCAGCAAAAAATTGGGTTATTTGCTGCGGTTATTCAGGTAACCGCAGCAAATAACACACCAGAAACTGGAGGGAAACAGGATTATTTGCTGCGGTTCTTTGTAAAACCGCAGCAAATAGTGCAGTTTCCCACCAAAAAAAACACTTATTTGCTGCGGTTTTGTGAATAACCGCAGCAAATAAGCACCCAAAAAAAAAATTTTTTTTTTTTTTTTGCATTTTAAAGCAAAATTAGAAGCTGAAATGTTATACATACATAGAATCAATTATTTTCAATTGAATTACACTTCTATCACAAAAAAATACACTTCTATTCAACCATATCTATACATTCATTCAACCATTCCTATTCTTATTCATTCATTCAAGCATTACCATTCATAAATAAACCCATTCATTCATTCATAAAATCAATCATAAGCTCAATCTCATCTAAATATCTCATTCCAGCATCCATTACTCATTCAACCATTCTTTTGTTCAATCATTTATTTATATAGTAGTCTCATTCAATCATTTATTTTATATAGTGTTCTCATTCATAACTCATACATAAACAAGCAAAATTCATTCACAAGCATTCATATATTCATCATTCAACCAACATCACAGCAATAGCCACAAGAACACAACCGCAGCCACAACAACACAGCAATAGACTATATATATTTATGTTTTGCTGACAAAATCTCCATCAGGGAAGTGGTTACGATCACCCACCATTCGAGTTAGGCTACTTCAACAGGTTTTTAAGCCTGGAGCAACTCAAACCTCAATGATGTTGACCATGGTCATCACTTGATTCCCTTCATCATTTGGAAATAATTAGTGTCTTATGAAAAAGGACTCATTTTCTATCAAGCAATTGTCGGACTATAAGGGACTCGATCATCATTCAACAATTGCATCACCATAAGAGATGCAATTGTTCTCTCTCTCTCTGTCTCACAGAGACTATTATTCTCTGTCACTCACTCTCTCACGCTTACTCAACTCACTCAGTCACTCTCTCACTGACACAGATTGACTGAGAGATCGTGGCTGCTTCACAGTCTGAACAACCTCTATTATGGAACCCAAAGCTGCTTCCTTCTGACAAGCTGGGATAACAAATTTCAAAGCAAAACATTGTTGAATAAAATAAGGCATACACAACATCAGAGACAACCAAGAGAAACAAGAGTATACTAAAAATCATATCGTATCATATCAAGCATTCAAGCAAGCCATTAGGACGCATTGCCTTGTCATTGACTCCTTCAGTGAATTTACTAACCTCAACCTGCATTCTATAGTAAAGAAATCATCTTCAGACAGAACGTGTTTGATATTTGCCCTCACGCGTAAATTCACCTCTTTAAACCTTTACTACTTATGCAAATCAATAAACATCAATCATAAGCTCTATCTCAACTTGTAAAAGGATGTACTTTGACTAAATATTAACTAAAGCTCTTTACTACTGTATACTATAATAGATTAATAGTTTACATAGTATCATGAGTTCTTAACAAAGTTGTACTAAATAACTCTAACTTTCTTTCTAATCCAAAGTACAAAACTATTATTTTAACAACATATAATTCTCTACTAAACAATACAAAGTACCAAATTACAGCATCACTTTGAATATGCAAAGAATCTTAGTAAACAACATTGCATACATCGAAAGCATTGTTAATCAATAGTTCTTAACAGCATTGTTAATCTATTCATCATAAATCAGGATTATTAATATTGTTACTACTACTATTATCCATCTTCATCTTGTTGTTTTGAGAAGGAATAGAAGAAGCAACATCAAAAGCATTGTTAGTCAATTCAATAGTAAATTATTCATCTTCACAGTAAATCGATTGTTTTATTTGTTATTTGTACAATGCTAGATATCTTTCATTACTTACTTATGTAGGTCAAATTAAGCAAAGTAATATATGCTGATTCAATACACCAAACACAGAAACAAACACAAACCATGCTCCACCTAAGAATCAAACCAAAAACACGGAAGCAAAGCACAAACACCAACAGCAGACAACTAAACACCAGATTTAAAACCACAATCACAATCAAATCGAAATAGAGTTAAAACCAAATCCAAACCACATTCCACAATCAAATCGAAACAACAAAAACATAATAGAATCAAATAAAAACAACAAAAACAAAAATTAGAATCAAAGGATAAATTAAACAAAAAAACTAACTTGAAAAAAAATCCAAGCCCTCAAATTCGAAGCCTTGAAACCCAAAAAAATCTATCTACATGGAACTCGTGTAAAAAATTGAAAATAACGAAGAAAATTAGAGAAATTACCTTGATCTACATGGAACTCGTGTCAAAAATCGAAAATAACGAAGAAAATAAGAGAAATAACAAGAATGGAAAAAAATCGATAATGCAATTACAAGAATGAAAAAAAAAATCGAAAATAAGGAAGAAAATAAGAGAAATTACCTCGATCTACATGAGCTAAATAGATTGTGTGATTGTAAGTACTTACACTCACACACTCAGTCACTGAATCACTCACACACTCAGTCAATGAATCACTAACACACTCACTCACTCACTTACACTCACTATCACAGTCACATAGTCACTCACAAAGTCACTAACTAACTCAATCAGTCTCTCACACTCACACACTCACTCTCTCAGTCACACACTCACAGTTTCACACACTCACTCTTTCAATCACACACTCACACTCACTCATACACTTACACACTCAGAGTCTCTCACACTTACACACTTACACTCACAATTAAGCCAACAACAGTCACAACAACCAAAAGCCCGAACATAAAACATCTAACACAAAACCACCCCTAAAACCCCCAACACAGATCAACCCTAAATTATAACGAAAACCACAACAATCAAAACGAAAAAAAACAATAACAGTTGAAGAACAATAAACAATAATTAATCACGAAAAAAAATCAAATTCCATATTTGATTAACATAATAACACCTTGCTTGGGATATACACATGATTTACATTTCCGACGAAACGACACAATATCACTCTCTTCCTCACTAGTGTAATATCCTATTGGCAACTCACAATTTACATTACCTTCCTCACATTAATATCAAACCACAAACAATCAATCAAGTAAACAACTATCAATCACTTTACAAACTAAAGCACAGAAATTTTAACAAGATGAATAACCTGATCCTTGATTTCTTCTCCTGCTTTTCGAATAAACAATCCCTCGGATTCGAGCACAGGAAAATCAACCTCTTCAAAACCAAACAATTGCGACACCTACAAATTCAATACAACAGCAAAATTCAACAAAAAAAACTCAACATTTCAGCCAAATTAAATTAAAACAATCAAAATTAAGAAATTCAACCTCTCTGAAATTCTGAAACAACCAACTACGCAACCGCATATCCTCGCGAAATCAACCGTCATCGCGAAATCACTTGACCTTTGACATATGATCTTCCCTTTGACATTCGATCTTCGATCTTCAAAGAAATAAGAAGATATATAGGTAATTTAATCATAAAAAAAACTAATTTAATACCAGAAAAAATTCACTCAAAATAGAGATTTTTACCTCTCACATGAGAACGAGAAAGAGAAAGGTCGAGTGAGGAAGAAGCGAGATTGAATTGAAGGAGGCGAGAATGAGAGAGTAAATTAGGGTTAGAGAGGGAGAGAGGAAATTAGGGTTGAAAGGGGGATCAGACGAAAGTGAGAGGAAAAATAAGGGGGTGGGTTTATATATATGTTGGTTTTAATATGGGCTTGGGTTTGGGCTTTTTTCCGGGTTTTTTAGTTGGCTTATTTGCTGCGGTTGAACCGCAACAAATAGTTTCAATGCTTATAAAAAAAATAAAAGGGAACTATTTGCTGCGGTTATCAAAAAACTGCAGCAAATCTTCCGCAGCAAAATCCATTTTTTCCACTAGTGATAGTAATCACGACCCCTTCTGGCATGAACTTGATCTTTTGATGTAGAGTGGATGGAACCGCCCCTAGTTCATGGAGCCAAGGTCATCTTAGTAGAAGATTGAAGCTGGTCTTGATGTCCATGACATGAAACTTCACTTTCTTCTCGATAGGTCATGTGAGCAAGTTGAGCCATATAACCCCCATTGTGTCCCTTCTTATATGGTCGTATGCTCGAATGGCTTGATTGCTAGCGTGAAATTCTTCATGTGATATCCCGAGCTTCCATGTGGTTCTCATAAGGCACACATTGATAGTCGAGCAATTGTCAATCAAGGTCATAGGTAAGTTTAGCTGTTTACTTATGACAGTAATATAGAGAGCTTTGTTATGACTCGTTCCTTTGGTTAGGAGGTACTCATCAGAAAAGGAGATGGACGGCTTGTGGTGCTTGTGGATAATAAGGTTAACCAAACCATCCAGAGCAATGTCGTCGACCAAATTCAAGTTAGTATGGTCCTTGAGTAGAGCATGACTATGCTTCTCCGAAGAGAGTAGTAGCTGCCATACGTTGACATCGGTCGTGGTTCTTCTGAGTTGCATGTTAACCACGTTTTCCTCTTGATGCGGAGGAGGCGGTGGTGTAATACCCCACATTTTCACGTATTTAAACAAAGTATTTTTGTATTTTATGCGTATAATTTTTGCATTTTGTTTGTATGAATTTAATATTTTTATTTGAAAAATTATGTTCAATAGGATTATTAAATAAAAAGAAATAATAATGTCAAAGAGGTTTTAATTAAAAATAATTATTTGTGCTTATAAATAATATTTTATAAAATATTTTAAAAGGCTTCTAAAAATAGAATTTTCAAAGGTTTCCTAAATTATTTTGAGGCAAGGGCATAAAGGTAATTTCCACTTGTTAGGATTAGTATGGGCTTTTCCAAATCCTAATTGGGGCCTATAAATANGGCTTTTCCAAATTCGAATTGGGGCCTATAAATACCCCTTAAAACCCAAAATTTCAGATTTTCATGATCATAATAGTCATTAGGATTTCAAAAATTTAGAGAGAAAAGAGAGAAAAAAAGAAAAAAAAGGTTTTGCAATTTCCGAAAAAAAAAAAGAAAAAAAAACAGGTGTTTTGGAAATTAAAAAAAAAATGTTTTGGGGTTTGCCTCGGGATTCGTGCCATCGCCGGACCCCACCGCGCCACCGCCCAGCCGGCCACCGCGCTCCACCTCCTCCCCGGTTTTGGTATTTTTTTCGAACCTTTTAAAAAAATATATTCTACTTCTTTCTTTTGATTCAATCTTGCAAATTCATGTTCATAAATATGTTTAATCATGTTTTTATAAGTTTAATCATGTTTTGGTATAAGTATGAATTGTTTAAAGGCATGAATTAATTTTGTTGTTCATGAAATTATAGATTACGGTTGAAAAATTTTATGAAATTATGATTTTATGAGTTTTGAAGGAGGAAACCCGTTCGATGGAGTTGAAAACTTTATGTGACATAGTAATACCTTCTTGGAGTTGCTCCCAAGTTGGTGCCCAATAAGGCCATCATTTTTAAGGAGGAAACCCGTTCGATGCAGGATCCTTAAGTTTAAATATAATAAATAATTTAATTAAGTCCATGTACAGGTAAAAAGGTTGTCAAAGGTAAGTTGAGTGCATGTTTTATTTCTTATTGTTGTTGCATAGTCTTTAGTAGTTATGTACTAAGCTTTGCTGATTGTTTGTTTTGTGTGCATGGTTGTGTCTTGGACTTGGCCCTATGATGACCCACTTGTGGTGAGTAGTTGTCTAGTAAAAGAAAAGGTGCAGGTACAAGTGGGCATAAGTCATTTCATGATGGGATGGAGTGAGAGCACTTGTTGTGTTTCGTAGCTTACTTTATTTTAATTGCTTATGAAGACTAACAGTTATTTTGGATGTTTGGATTTCTAAAGACTTTTAATATTAGTTTTGGTTTGGTTTTTAAGGGCCATTAATATGGTTCCGAAGTGTAATAAGTTTAAAGCTGATTTTTAATTTGAGATGGTTTTGAAGTTTAGTTTTAAATTGTTTTGGTTTTAAGATTTCCGCTGTAGTACTTTGATAAATGCCTTACCGTTATCACGGTGGCGGTAATACTTTGGTTTTTCCATATTTAGTAGTTTTAATAAATATAATTCTTATTAATTTAATATGTTTTCGGGAAAATCCAGGGTGTTATAAAGTGGTTACCAGAGCTTAGGCTTTGAAATAAAATGAATTTTATTTTGGGTACCCTAAGTTTTATATTTGGAAAGAGGAATTTCTTAAATTGGAAACTTTTTAAAAATGGAATTTTTCTAAAAATAGTAATTTCCGAAAATGGAAAGTATTGAAAAATAAATTATGTGTTCAGGTATGCAAGGAATTCAGGTATGTATTATGTGTTATTGCTTTAATAAAATGTGGTGAGCTTGGGTAGGAAGTTTGGGCATGTAGGATAGACTTTGTTTCTGTTCTTTCATGCATTAAAGTTCATGTTTAAGGTAATGCTTATGTGAATAGTTGGGTGTAAAGATAATTGTATGTTAGCCACAAGACCTCTTTTTGTAGAACTGTTAGTTTTTGTTGTTTTGTTTTGGGAAAGATGGACAATTAGTTTTAAGTTTTGTGCAGGATGACACATAGTATGCCTAGTAAATATACTAAAATACGAACATTGGAATAGAAAGACTATGAAAGTCCGCCTCAATATGTCTGGAAGATACGGTTCTACAGTTGTTACATGAGTACTGTGTTGAAGTTACCACAATGGGATTAGCCTGACCATGTAGCAGCCTTGATTGTTAGGTGTTTACCCGACCGTTCACCCTACTTAGAAATTAAGGCGAAGTTTAGTGATTTCCATTTTCTTGGAGGCCTTCCAAACTATTCTAAGTATAAGGATGTTGTTGGCCAGTGGGGTTGTGATTGGAGGTTCTTCGAGGGGTATATTGCTAAGAAGGAACAGGAGTACCAACAAATGAATGCAAACGAGGAGACCCCGCCTGCACCAAGCTTAGAGGGTATTCAAGGAAGTGAAGACCAAATGCTAGAGGAGACTCCTACAGGTTCGAATAATGATGAGCCAACGGATAGTTCGTGTTATGAAATTGAGAACAAAGATTCAGTAATCCCAGTATATGTTGACTTGGTAACCGAATCTGAAGAAGAGAAAGAAGAATCATATCCTGAGGAGGACATGGAAGGAGAAGAAGGAGAAACAGATGAAGAAATGGAGGATGACACTAAGAATGACCCAGAGTTCTTACCAAGGAAATATGCCATGTCAAGAGACAAGAAGGATAATGTTAATGTGTAGAGACTTTGTTTAGATATAGTTAACTATTGATGTTTAATGCTTCTAATGTTTAGTTGAACAGTTTAAGTTATTGTTTACCTTAGTTTGAATAGGTGGCAGTGAGCCATAAGAAGTAATGAGAAAATTTGAGTAGTAAAATTATTTTATGAATTAAATCCTCAGGTAGAATAGAACCAAGGGAATTGTTTTTATTTCTTATGTGCTTTATTCTTCTTTTAATGGTAGTGTAAACTATCAAGTCAAAGTGAATCATTCACTCTAAAAGAATGAAATTTCTTTTATGAGATGACATGAGAAAGTGTTTTATGATTTAAGTGTATGTTGTCCTAACTTACAGTTAGACTTAATTTAATACAAAGGTCTTTTCCTCTACAGGAGAAAGAGAATGGTTGAACGTAACAACAATCAGCTGAATGAAGTAGTGAGGCAATTAGCTACTGCAACTGAACAGTTAGCTGCCAGAGGAAATGGAAACGGTAGTGACCCTACTGGGGAACTCTTCAAGAAAATTTCTCAAAGCAAGCCACCCACCTACCAAGGAGAGCACAATCCAACTGTTCTAGAGGGATGGTTGAGAGAGTTTAATAAGTTGTTTGGGGCAGTAGAGTGTCCAGAGGAGCTTAAGGTGATCCATGTTATTTACTATCTGAGGGGAGAAGCTGATTTATGGTGGTCACAAAATGAGGTTTTAATAAGGGCTTTACCAGGGTTTAATTGGGAAATGTTTCAGGAGCAGATTCGTAATAAGTTCTACCCTGTGTTTCTTCAGAAACAGAAGGATGAGGAGTTTCTAAAACTTAAGATGGGGAGTATGTATGTTACTGAGTACTACTCTAAGTTTATAGAGTTGTCTAGGTTTTCTCCTGAGGCTGTAGCAACTGAGAGGTTGAAGGCTAGTCTTTTTGAGAGAGGATTACCCTTAGATTTACAGTCACAACTAGTTGGACAGATCTTTGAATCCTTGGATGACTTATATGGTAGAGGTACACACTTGTATGCCATAGACCAAAAGAAGAAGGAGGTACAGAAGGAAAGTGAGACAAGGGAGAAAAGGAAGGATGGTGGAGGAAACTTTAACCAACAAGGAAATCATGGTGGATACAAGAGACCTCGTTTCAACAATAACTTCCAGGGTAGTAAGGGAAACTTTGAGAAGCCTAATTCTGGAAATGGGAATAGGGCTCAGGTGGCTAGTCAAGGAGGGCGTGTGTACTTTTGCAAGAAGTGTCCCAACAATCACCCAGAGAAGTACTGTGCAGGGAACCTAGTGACTTGTCGGTTGTGTAACAAACTTGGACACCGTCAGTATGAGTGCTTCTCTAAAAACAAAGGAAAGGAGGGACAGAATTCTCAAACTAGGGGAAATTCATCTAGGGGACAACAAAAGGGTTTCCAAGGAAATATGGGAGGAAAGGTGACATCTCCAGCCGGAAGTAGGAATGGGAGTTGGAATGGAGGAGGACAGACTAAGACCTCAAACACTGAAAAGTTGAATGTGATGGCTCGAAGTAAAGCGGATGCTAATAAAGATGTGATCACTGGTACTTTTTCTATTCACTGTCTTCTTGTTAAAGTTTTGTTTGATCCTGGTGCAACGTACTCTTTTGTTTCCACTAGACTCCTAGAAAAGTTAAAACCTGTGTTGGGAAAAGTAGATATGTCAATAGTGTTACCTTCGGGACAAGAAGTGCAATGTTCAAGGAGATTTCAAGATGTTCCTATTGAAATTGAGGGAGTGTAGTTTAAGACTAACCTAATCGAGTTTGATTTAGGTGAATTAGAAGTGATCCTAGGGATGGATTGGTTGAGTAAACATAAGGCTGAGATTCTATGTGAACCACAGAAGATCTCGTTGATGAATAAGGGTAAGAAGGTGAGCTATTGGAGGGCAGGAAAACCGAAACACAACAACATAGTGTCAGTAATGAGGTTTGCTAGGTTTGCGAAGAAAGGTTTTCCAATCTAGCTTTGTAGTGTGAGAAATTTGGATCATGTTGAGACTGTTAAACCTGAGGATATTGAAGTAGTAAGGGACTTTCTTGATGTATTTCCGGAAGAGATTCCAGGAATGCCACCTAAGCGAGAAATTGACTTTACCATAGTCTTAGTCCCAGGAGCAGCACTTATTTCCAAAGCACCCTATAGGATGGCGCCTGCAGAAATGAGTGAGTTGAAGGAACAATTATAGGATTGGTTGGAAAAGGGTTACATTAGGCCTAGTGCTTCACCTTGGGGAGCACCAATATTGTTTGTGAAAAAGAAAGATGGGAGTGTAAGGTTATGTATCGACTATAGGGAGCTGAATAAGGTGACGATCAAGAATAAGTATCCATTACCGAGAATTGATGACTTGTTTGATCAATTGAAAGGAGCTGTTGTGTTTTCAAAAATTGACTTGAGGTCAGGATACCATCAATTGAGGATTGCTAATGAGGACATACCAAAAACTGTTTTTCGCACTAGGAATGGACACTATGAGTTCACTGCTATGCCTTTTGGGTTAACCAATGCGCTAGCGATTTTTATGGATCTAATGAATAGAATCTTCCAATGGTTTTTTAATAACTTTGTGGTCGTTTTCATTGATGACATCTTGGTGTATTCTAGAGTAAGGAAGAACATGTGGAGCATTTGAGGACAATTTTGATGACCTTAAGGGAGAATGAGTTGTATGCTAAGTTCTCAAAATGTGAGTTATGGTTGGAGAAAGTAGCATTCTTGGGGCATATTGTGTCTAAAGAGGGAGTTGAAGTAGACCCAGCCAAAATTGAAGCAGTTAAAGAATGGCCTACACCGAAGAATGTGACGGATGTACGGAGTTTCTTAGGGTTAGCAGGTTACTATAGGAGGTTTGTGAAAGACTTTTTGAGGATTGCTAAACCCATGAGTTCGTTAATGAAGAAAGACTGTAAATTTGAGTGGAGTAATAAGTGTGAAGAGGCATTTCAGACCTTGAAAGAGCGTTTGACTACAACTCTAGTGCTGACCTTGCGAGATGGAAGTGACTCTTATGATGTGTATAGTGATGCTTCTAAAAATGGTTTGGGATGTGTATTAATGCAAAATAGAAAGGTGATAGCTTATGCTTCGAGGCAATTGAAACCATATGAGGTTAACTACCCTACTCATGATCTAGAGTTAGTAGCAACAGTGTTTGTTTTCAAAATATGGAGACATTATTTGTATGGGGTGAAATGTAGGATATACACAGACGACAAGAGTTTAAAGTACTTTTTCACTCAAAAGGATTTAAATATGAGACAAATGAGATGGCTTGAGTTGATTAAGGATAATGACCTAGATATCCAATACCATGAAGGGAAAGCCAATGTGGTAGCCGATGCTCTAAGTCGTAAAATAACACATGGAGTGAACACCTTGGTGGTTGCTAATGAACTATGTAAGGACATAGAGAGATTGAGTTTGGAAATAGTGAAGGAGGGAGAGTTGGAAGGGATTCTTTGTAATCTTAGTATCCAGCCAAAAATACTTGAGGAAATTAAGAAGAACTAGGAAGGAGATGGGAAACTGGACATAATTAAGGAAAAGTTAAAAGCAGGAAAGCCTATGGATTTTAAGATTCATGAGGATGGAAGCTTAAGGTATAAGGGAAGGTGGTGTGTACCACAAAAATGTGAGGATTTGAAGCGAAGAATCATGGAGGAGGGTCATAATACCCCGTATTCAGTGAATCCTGGAGGCGATAAACTTTACAAGGATCTAAAGAAGATGTATTGGTGGCCTAGGATGAAGAGAGAAGTGGCTGCATTGTGAGTAAATGTCTTACTTGTCAAAAGGTTAAATTTGAGCATAAGAGACCTCAAGGAGAAGTTCAACCACTTGAAATAGCAGGATGGAAATGGGATTACATTTCGATGGACTTTTTGACTTGCTTACCGAAGTCGAAGAATCAGAATGATACCATATGGATAGTGGTGGATAGACTTACTATGTCAACAGTGTTTATACCCATGAAAGAGACTTGGAAAATGGAACAACTTGCAATGGCTTACATAAAACATGGTGTGAGGCTACATGGAATTCCAAAGGATATCGTGTCGGATAGTGATTCTAGGTTTCTTTCGAAATTCTAGAAAAGTGTTCAGGAGAACTTTGGTACAACATTGAAGATGAGTACAACTTTCCATCCAGCAACTGATGGACAAACGGAGAGAACCATACAAACCTTAGAGGACATGATAAGGGCTTGTGTAATGGACATGATAAGGGCTTGTGTAATGGACCTTCCTAGTGGTCTCATGCACAAACCATGGAGAGGAAAACGCATCCAAATCGAACAAGAGATCCTCATTCAATTCGTTTAGTGCATGGAAGTAATGGGAATAGCCTAGTTTGCTTGCAAGAATGGTGATATACCCACCCAAACCAATTTCTCCTTTCATATGGGGATTAGAAATGATTTCCCTACACCGCTTAATAAACATCCTATTTGTATTTAGGCGTCCAGTTGGGTTTTGCCTTGCTGTAATGTAAAGGCAACAAAGCTCTGTTTGGTTTTTCTTCCCCAAATCTTGTTTGGAGAAGATAAAATTACCAAACAACCGGTGTAAAAGCCGTATACTCAGTTGGTGAATGTGACCCGCCAATGATGTTGTTGAATTGAACCTATCATAGCCTCTGTTTTGCTACCAAAATTCATTAAGTTGGAATATTGAAACAATGACCCTGAAGGTTCAAAGATGGGGTTGGTTGGGGTTACATCCAAAGTGAGTATTAAGTTGTGACAAAGAAATAGTGTGATCATTATTAAATTGTAATGCCCCATATTTTTACGCATGTTAAGAATTTAATTTCGTATTTTACTTGAGTCTCTTTAGTATTTTTATTGAAAAATTAAGTTAAATAAATAAATTAAAGAAAGAAAATTTAATTAATTGAGACTTAAAATTAATGTTTTTATGTTTTCTAAAGTTTATAAGTATTTTCATGTTACTTTAAATTTCATTAAATATTTTAAGAAGTTTCTAAATTTAGAATTTTAAAAGTATCCTTAATTGTTTTAAAACGAGGGCACAAAAGTGATTTCAAGCATTAAGGGTATTTATGTAATTTCACCAAAACCTAATTTGGGCCTATAAATACCCCATAAAACAAGAATTTTCAGATGTAGAAGCAGAATTGTAACTCAGGATTTCAAAACAGAAAAGAAAAGAAATCCGAAAAGGATTTCTGGAAAAAAAATACTTTGAAGCTCCCATCGCCACCCCCCTCACTCGGCGGACCACCACTGCTCGCCGGCATCGCCACCTGTGTGCCGTCCCTGCTCGCCACTGCCACCACTCGCCAGCCACCTCCTCCCTTTCTTGGTGATTTTTCAAACTCTTTTCTAAAAATTAAAAAAAAAAATTCTCCTCCTTTATTTTTAATTCAATCGTGCTTAAATTCTTTTTTTATAATTATGTTTAAGCATGTTTTATTGTTTAATCATGTTTTATAGTTTATGATCATGTTTTTAGTGATTTAAAATTCATGTTTATAAGTTTGTTCAAGGAATTATAAAATTAGGGTTTATGAATTTATGAAAATTATTAATTGTAAGCTTTTTAGTACTCTAAACTTTCATATTATGATCATAAGTTGTTGTGGTATTAATTTGTGATGATTTTATGATGTTTAGATTTTTTTAAAGGTTGTAAAGTAATTTAATATTGTTGTCAAATTTTTAAAAGCATGAAAATTAAGAGTAAAAATATTATCCACAATGATTTCCAGAAAAAACTCATGAACTCCGTGTCCCTGTCACTTACAATTGTTTTCAGAACCCCATGCAACCTAACAATTTCTCGAAAATACAGTTCTGCAACATTGACATCATCATCAGTCTTGTGACAAGGTATGAAGTGAGCCATCTTCGAAAACCTATCAACCACAACCATTATAGCATCCTTTTGCCTTGCATTTCTAGGCAAACCAACTATAAAATCCATAGAAATATCATCCCAAGGGGCTTCTGGCACTGGCAATCGTGTGTAGAATCCCTGATGGAAGGATGCCTTGGCCTTTTGACAAACAGCACAATGTGAGATTACTGCTTCAACATCAGCAATCATTCTAGGCCAATAGAAATGCTCCTGCAACATTGTTAATGTTTTTGTAATACCAAAGTGACCTGCAATTCCACCCCCATGCGCCTCTCTGACGAGCAATTCACGAATACTGCACTTAGGGATGCAAAGTAGATTCCCTTTGAATAAGAATCCATCATGTAGCACATAAGACCTTATTGAACCCTTCATAAGTTGTGAATAGATAGGACCAAAATCTCCATCTTGCTCGTAATACTGTGTAATTAACTACAAACCAAGCTGTTTGAAATTAAGAACACCAATTAAAGCATACTTCCTTGATAGAGCATCAGCAACCACATTAGATTTGCCTTCTTTGTACTTTGATGAAAAGTGAAAAGACTGCAAAAACTCAACCCACTAAGCATGTCTTGAATTGAGTTTATGTGGCCATCGATATGCTTTAGAGCCTCATGATCAGAATGCAATATAAAGTGACTTGGACGCAGATAATGACTCCAGTGATCCAATGCTCGAACAATAACATATAATTCCTTATCATAGGTAGAGTAGTTCAACCTTGCTCCATTCAATTTATCACTGAAATAAGATATAGGCCGCTTACCTTGAACCAACACTACACCAATCCCCAAACCACTAGCATCTGTCTCAACTTCAAAAGGTTTCTAAAAGTCTGGTAAAGATAAGATAGGAGCTTGACAAAGCAATTTCTTCACCAATTCAAAGGCCTTTTGCGCATCTTTAGTCTATTCAAACTTCTCCTTCTTTTTAATACACTTGGTCATAGGTACCACTACAGAAGAGAAATTCTTCTTCACAAATCTTCTATAGAAAGAAGCTAAACCATGAAAAGCACGCACCTCAGTCACAGATTTCGGAACAAGCCATGATTTAATAGCTTCTACTTTCAAAGGATCAACTGAAACACCATCTTTAGAAACAATGTAACCTAAGAACATCACACTTGAGACCATGAACGAGCACTTTTCGAGCTTAGCATACAACTTCTACTTCCTCAAAGTTTCGAACACTTCTCTTAGATGTTGTAGATAATCTTCCACACTTGCATTACACACCAGTATATCCAGATCCACGATCCACGATCCAGAATTTCGAAATTTGACTTACCAATCCACAAAATTATTCTAGATTGAAACCTAACCCTCAAATTATCCACGATCCAGATCTTAACTTACCGAAATTTGACAAACCCTAACCCAAACTCGAAGATCCACATGTTAACTGTCATGGCAAGCCTGAAACAGAAACCGAAATCAAAACCCAAAATTTTGAAACCCCAACACTCACCCTGAACTAAACAGCGTGCAAAATCATAACCCCTTTCCTAATCACAATTGCAATTTGAAAAAATTGAACTAATTGAACAACTATAGCTAACCTTTAGCGATTTCACTGGCAACAAATGAGTTTTGAAGCGCCCAAGGGTCGCAGGAGCTCAAGATGAATAAAAATCTGTAGGAGAAGCTTCTGGGAGGAGGCGAACATGTGAGTAGGCGGAGGGAAGAGGAGATCGTGCAAGTTGAGGAGAGAGAAATAAAGCGAGAGAGAAATATGAGAAGAGAAAGAAGGATGGAGCAAAGAATGTGAATAATGGTGCGTGTGAAATCACACTCACATTCAATAGTATTTTTGCTGTTACACTACACACGTGGCCAATGAGGAGAGGCTACTATTCTTTCAATAGTAATTTCTCATCCTCACATTTTAAGGTGTAAGGATTTACTGAAAGCAACTGAAATAAATTAAACCAATTGGTGTTGAACAAAAATGAACTGAACTGAAAATAACTCAAATGAATTATTTATGAGAGAAAAAAGTAGGAATTGAATTGAATTAATTGAAGGTGAATTGAATTGGAGTGATTAGAGATGAAATTAACTGAATTGAAAATGGGTCAAATGAATTGTTGATGACAAAAAATAATTAGGTATTGGGTTGAACAGATTGAAACTGCAGTGATTAGAGTAATTGAAAATAAAACTGAAATAAACAGTCTCAATATAATACAAAAATAAATAACGAAATAAATTAATAATAAAAAATTCAATTAACAATTATTAAAAAAAATAATAATAATAAGTCACCCAGATTTGAAATAGCTCCATAATTTTTCTTCAAAGCCTCTCACAGGTCACATTTGATTCCCCTTCTTTCTTCTAGAGAGAGAAAAAAAACTACAATAGATTTGATCTTCATTCACTCATCCATAACCTAAAACCAAACCACATTTGTTGTGATACTTTCTTTTTATTGGTAACACTTTCTTTTTATTGGTATTATTGATACTGATCTGTTGAATAGTTGCACAGATTTAGGGGATTTTGCCCCCATATACCAATAATGGCGGAAGATGGTGAAACACCAGCTACTAACAGTAATGTTTCAGCAGCTATTACTACAGATAGTAGTGAACCACCATCAGTAATTTCAACAATACCACCATCACAACCACAACAGTTAGCTGTATCTGGATCCTTTAAAGAAGGAAAAAGCTCATCCCGTCGTCGAGGTTCTAGAAGACCAAGTTTGGATGCCGATGAGTTCATGAATCTTCTTCATGGCTCGGATCCGGTTAAAGTTGAGCTTAATCGACTTGAGAATGAAGTCAGAGGTTACACTACTCCGTTCGATCTCATTTTGCTTTTTTCTTTTCCATGTAGTATTTTGGTTGGTGGATTTTGATTTTCTTTTTTTTTTTTTTTGGAAGGAAATTTGACGCCTGGTATTTAAGTGAAATTGGGAGTGATTTTTGAATTTGATTATGTATTTTTTTTTTCTTTTACCCTGGTAAATTATGTTGAGGTTTTTATTTTATTTTAGTTAATAATAATAATAATAATAATAATAATAATAATAATAATAATAATAATAATAATAATAATAATAATAATAATAATAATAATAATAATAATAATAAATTTTAACTTAAAATAGAAATGAGGTTACTGATTTACATTTGTTCGGCGGTGTATTTTGGTGGGTTTTGCAGATAAGGATAGAGAGCTTTCGGAAGCGCAAGCAGAGATCAGGGCATTGAAGTTGTCTGAGCGTCTTCGAGAGAAGGCGGTTGAAGAGGTTAAAATTACTTTAATTTGTTAATCTTGTTTAGATCTCCCCCATAAAAA
The DNA here is from genome assembly GCA_016808085.1 of Suaeda aralocaspica. NCBI lineage: Eukaryota > Viridiplantae > Streptophyta > Magnoliopsida > Caryophyllales > Amaranthaceae > Suaeda > Suaeda aralocaspica. Next base: position 559,957 of record PYUH01000034.1, on the reverse strand, counting down.
AAAAAAAGAAAAAAAAATTAAAAAAAAAGAAAAAAAAAAGGAAAAAAGTATATGCGCTGTAAACCGTGCTGCATTGTACATTCGTTGTTCGTTTTATTGTTATGATTTATATTTTTTGTGGGAGGATTATGCTACTATCTAATGAAGTTTAATTATTTCTATAATCTACTAGAATTGATGAGATGATGTATGAAGCACAATATGGATGAGGGAAATTGGGCGATGAATAGTTTTGTAGACTTTACTTCAATTACATGTATGCGGACATTAGTTTGGCCCAAATAAAGGTGAAAAACGCCATCAAAACTGGTTAGTTTAAAAGCTAAATATGGTTGGTGTAGCAACAATAAGCACAACTAAAATGGAAAGTTTCAGAATGGGAACTGCTTTTTAAAACACCATGAAAACAATGGGAGCAAGGTGGGAACTGTGGGAGTTTTGGAGGTGAGTGATGAGAGTGATATGCGACAAAATTAGTGGATATGGGTATGCACTTCATGGTAAGAGTTGACCACTTTAACATAAATCTGTAGATCGTTGGACTGGCAGTTGTTATATGCTAATGGATGTGATACATTGTAGTGTGAATTTCACTAATCCACTATGGATGTTTAGGATGATCTCTCGAAATGATCTTTCTTTTACTACATTGGGAATATTTTCTATGTTGAGTCTGGACTCTTGGTGGCGTTATAGAAATTTGATGTATCAGATACTCTCTGTTTTCTGTTACAAATCACGCCACATTAAGAAGTTATTAAGGTATATTAGAACATGACTAGCGAAATGTCAAGTAATTGCGATTTCACTATCCATTGTTGTTCATTTGTTGTCTTTTGTTCTTCATGTGACTCTCTTGGATAATTTATTACTTAAGCTGTAGTATATAATATGCTGTCTTTTTCTGCTTTAAAGCTGACTGTCTTGTTTTGTGCTAAAAATTAGCTCACTGATGAACTGTCAAAGGTGGACGAAAAACTCAAACTAACTGAAAATCTTTTAGAATGCAAGGTAATGTTTTGGTTTCTGTCAGCCTTGTAAATCTACTCTAATCGAAATATGATTCTTGGTTTTATGTATCATCGGTTATTGCAATTTTCTACCTAACTTGCTAGATCTTTCAGAATCTGGAAATAAAAAAAATCAATGAAGAGAAGAAGGCTTCTATGGCAGCTCAATTTGCTGCAGAAGCTACTCTTAGAAGGGTTCATGCTGCTCAAAAGGATGATGACATGCCTCCTATTGAAGCCATCCTTGCCCCGCTAGAAGCTGAGCTTAAAATTTCTCGACAAGAGGTAAGTAGTTAGGGTGTTGCATCAATTTTCGATGAGTAATTGTAGTTTTCTTGAGAGAATATGGTGATTAGTTATTGATATACATTTGCAGATTGGAAAGCTGCAAGACGACAACAAAGCTTTAGATCGTCTCACTAAATCAAAAGAAGCAGCTCTGTTGGAAGCTGAGAGAACAGTTGAATCTGCCCTTGCTAAGGCTTCCATGGTGGATGATCTTCAGAACAAAAATCAAGAATTGATGAAACAGATAGAAATATGCCAGGTATATTTGTCATATATCTTAGATGTGTATCATCTTGATGGATAATATATGCAATGAGTTCAACGTGATTGAGTAGAATGAATGTGCATGTATAATTATATTAGCATTTAAAGATGTTATAGGAGATACGGGGCTCTGTAGATATATGTATCAAATGCTTGTGTTTTTCAGCAAAAATACAAGATCTTTTCCTTATCATGCGTAATTTTTGCTTATCATCTTGACACAGTTTGTGCAATGAGTTCAACGAGAATGATAATAATGAATGTACATGTACAATGATTTCGGCATTTGATAAAGATGTTATATGAAAATTGAGATTGGTAGATTTATGAGTCAAATGCTTGTGTTTCTCAGGAAGAAAATAAGATCTTGGACAAAATGCATCGACAAAAGGTGTCCGAAGTGGAAAAACTTACCCAAACAGTAAGAGAGCTGGAGGAAGCTGTTCTTGCTGGAGGTGCAGCTGCTAATGCAGTGAGGGATTACCAACGGAAAATGCAAGAAATGAATGTAATATTTAGTGCTTTGAGTTGACTTAGAGATGCTAAAAATGTTAATGTTGTTCTTTTGAGTGAGCATAGAAATGCCTGTATTGAGAAGCATCATATCTGAACCTAAGGTCTCTGTTTTCCTTTTGTTCTACAGGAAGAAAGAAAAACACTCGATAGGGAGCTGGCTCGTGCAAAGGTAACGGCTAACAGGGTGGCTACAGTTGTAGCTAATGAATGGAAAGATTCAAATGACAAAGTGATGCCTGTAAAGCAGTGGCTTGAAGAACGGCGGTGTTTGCAGGTAACTTTGTTTGCAATCATTGTTTGTAAGGTCTGATGGTTTTACCTAAAGCTCGTTGTAGAGTCCCAAATTTTCTATTCATCAAGATAGTGCATACTTGCCTGAAATAAGGAGAATGAACAATGTTTAACCTGTGGCCATATCAGTTAAATATATGAGAGACAATGTTGTTTCTGAAAAATCAAGATTTTGGGTACTGGTTGGCAGCTGATAATTACTAACCATGATAAAAAATTGTTGCAGGGAGAAATGCAGCAACTTCGGGATAAACTTGCTATTACAGAGCGAGCTGCAAAATCTGAAGCTCAGTTAAAAGTAAGATAATTTGTTTGCAAAATAAGGTGTTAATTTTTTCTAGAATAGCTCATGCTTTTCGTCCTCCAGGAAAAATTTCAACTGCGTCTCAAGGTTTTAGAAGAAAACTTGAGAGGAACTCCGACAAATAATAACCGACCAACACCTGAGGGAAGAAGCACAAGCAATGGCCGTCGTCAATCCTTAGGAGGAGCAGATACCATGTCTAAAGCTAATGGCTTCTTACCAAAGAGGGCACCAAGCCTTCAATCAAGATCTTTGACTTCTAGTGCCAGCATGATGTTAAGACATGCAAAAGGGGTCTCAAAATCGTTTGATGGTGGTACAAGATCATTGGACCGGGGAAAAATCATGTTAAATGGAAGTAGCACAAATTATACTGCTAACAAACCTGCTGAAGAACTCGGGGAATCTGTGGCTCAAAGTACCTGCAAGGAAATTTCTGATGAAAAGCAAGATGATATTCAAACAACTGATAAGGAGGATAGTGTCCCAGGTGTATTATATGACTTGCTACAAAAGGAGGTTATAACTCTTCGGAAGGCTGGGGTTGAAAAGGATCAAAGCCTTAAAGACAAAGATGACGCCATTGAGGTTACTGTTTTAATGTGCTTTATAATTTTCAGCTTGTACCTCTTTTTGTATGATTTATAATGGTTTGTGGTTCTCCTTGTAGATGCTAGCAAAGAAAGTAGAGACATTAACAAAGGCCATGGAAGTTGAAGCAAAAAAGATGCGCAGGGAAGTAGCTGCCATGGAGAAGGAGGTTGCTGCCATGCGCTTAGAAAAGGAGCAAGAAAATAGGGCCAAGCGGTTTAGCAATGCCAGGGGTCCTGGTTCTATGTCCAGTTCCCAGTTGCTTGCTGGAAGGTCAGTGTCTCATATTTCTAAGTTGGTCAGGCATAGTTTCCCTGCACCAAGAACATTAATTGATGATTTCTCTAACATGCTATATAATAAGACCTTGAAATTGTACAAGTTAATTGGTCAGTGCAAAACAATTTCAAGTTTTACTGTAGAGTGGCTATGTTTCTAGAAGCAGGAGCTCAGATCAGGCTTTTTGGTCTTTAGAATTGAAATGACTATTCTTTTATGACCCTTTCATCAATTGTCTATTTTGTGTAAATTGTTTGTACTTTGTCATTCCCATATCGCAGAAAACCTCTTGACATTGTTTTTCAACTTTTCAAATGACAATATTAGAAATAGTTGCAATAAAAACTTGTAATATCTTAAAACAGCGAAGGTAAGAGATAGTCAAATAACTGTAATATCTTTTGTTTCTCTGTATGCTTTGGTCCCACAAATCCACAATTATTGTTCTTGCTCAAGATTTGGTGTAAACTTTTTTGCTTAGGCCAAATTAGTAAGTTGCTATTGCATTGAAAATCATTTCATTAAAAGATACAACCCAAAACATTCAGAATTCTGATCCTGGAAGTGAAAACATGAGATTAAGTTCGAAATTATCGATCGATTTTTTTTCCCCTGTTAAGCTAACTGTAGCCTCTTTGCAGGACTGGGGGACGAGGTGGATTGACACGCAGCACTCAATAACAACTAGCTGAACAGCTTTAGGAGCCTCTGTAGGAGTCAAAACTAGCAATTCTGCTCCAATTGCGACCTTTTCTTATTCTTTATATCTTATTTGGTGAAATGGTGATTGATTATAAATTGCAATCAGCTTGCCAGTTGTTGTGTATTAAGTGGAAATTATTGCATCCTTAATATGCTTCTGACGTTGACTGCTGTGGCCCGTAATCGCGTGCTGAGACTTTCGGCTTAAGGATATTGAAGTGACTAACTTTATAGCAAGAGTACTTCCGAATTGGCAGTGGTGTGCTTGTTGTATAGATAGGGATATTAGTGTTGTAGCTCGTATGCTGGAGCCCCTTGTTATTAGTGTTGTATTAGTCTAGTGTGATGCTAAAAGGTTTGTTAATATTCAGAGTTTCTGTTTCCAATTACCTTGTTGAGTTTATTGCATGCCCTTTATTTTTTGGTCTTGGTTGAGCTCTAATACGGTCATTTATTCAAATCTTTATCCAATCCCATGTGAAAAGTTGGATAATTGAAGATTCTGATCAGCCAAATTGCAATCCAAATATAATTTGAATATTTGGTTTTTAGATATTAGAAAGTTCCATATTGGATAATAGGTTATTTGGTGATTCAAAATCTTATTTGGCTTTTTATGTTTTATTTTTTTGTTTGATTTTTGTAATAACTTGCAATAAAATATTCAAAGTTCAAACAACAATAAAATAGAACAATCATGAACAGAAAACTATTACTCTCTTAGCCGTTTTTTGCTTGTTATATTTGTTTTTTCGCATCTCTCAAAATACAACTTATAAATTTAATATTTTGAGTTTTGAATAATAAAAAATTATTTTTTTTGAAAATATACATAAAGATGAGCAGTACTTTTAGCATACTCTAATGTAGCAACTAAAAAAGACCGAGGGAGTAAGTTCAATCAAATAATTGGATCTAAATTGGGGTTCATTTAAGTGTTGAGGTTTAGAAAAAATCCCACTCATCCTTTGAGCTTTGTTCACCTTTGCATTTGCAAGTTGTTGCAGGGGGTTTGTCAATGTTCAATCCATAATCCCAGAACATTACTATTCATTGAAACAAGCATCCTTAGGGAATGGAAGAGGTTTGCACATCGCAAATACAAAATTACGACTGGCCTTATTATCTGACAAAGGATACGTAGGTAGTCTCACCTTGAGGTTTGGCCACATTAATAAAATAATAAACTCTTTGTATATGTTTTGATCATTGTACAAATTAATGAAAAGTTTGACTTTATTTGACTTGTAATTGTTTCACTTGTAGCTGCAAAAATAGCAATAAAAGTACTACCTCCGGTCAGAGAAATATACAATTATGGATGTCCAAAAAATCATCGGGGTTTCCACAAGTTAAATGTATTCTTTAGACCATAAAAAGGGTCATCGCGCAGGGTGAGTACGCTTGGCTTGGAACAAAACTCCAATTAAAGCCACAACCGCACTCCGTTGAGTCTTGTGGACCCAAATGACCACGTTTTCACTATAGACACCTACATTTGGTTCCACCTAAAGGCCGATGAATAGAGTGTACCACGTCACAACAAGTCCACTTTCTAAAATTGATTACTTCAAAATAATGCCTAATTTTATGTCGAGAATCGCTCGTTCACCTATTTGAACCCCACTATACAATCTATACGGGAGTCCCGCTCCCCGGTCAGCGGGCGGGGATCTCGCTACCCAGTTAGCGAGTCGGCGGCCAGGGGTGAAACGCCCTGGTAAGGGGGTCTGGGAGGACAACGCCCTTTGAACTTTTTAAAAACTAAAACCATTGCGACATAACCGATGATAAGTTCCAATGGTGGAGTTGCGCTTAAAGTTTTTTTCATATTTTATTTTTGTGATATTATATTTTACTTTATTTCATGTTATTATTTTATGAATTTATTCTATTGGAAATTAGAACATTTAATAAAGCGCGCAACTCGACCACGTACGTCGAACCTTCTTATCTGGGAGAATTCGTACGAAATAAGGTAACTTTAGGTTTATGGAAGTGACTAAAACTAAATCAGGAAGGATCAGAAAAATTCTATAATCCGAACGTTGAGCGCATAGACGCTTGACGAGCGCTCAAGACGAGCGCCTAGGCGACAATCAAGCGCTCAGGCGCTCAGCAAGAGCGCCTATGGGCTCATCCTTGAGCGCTCTAGCGCTTAGCGACACCACCCCGGCCCCTATGAATACTCACAACTTCAACACACTTCAACACACATTTTCACACACCCTTTCTCTCTATAAAATTCTTCTAATTCTTTAGACTTCTTCTATCATCTTCATAAAATCTTAACACAAGTTCTTATTATAATTATTATTTATGTTCTTTTTCGAGGACTCAAGTAAAAGAAGTTGTTTCGACGTACGACCGCATGAAAGGTATCTCAAATGAGGTCGAAAAGCATCGACAACATCGTCTTAAGCTCTTCAAATTCATATTATTTTATGTGATTATTGCTTTCTTAGAAAATCGACATGTTTAACTAATTCATGATATATTGTCTTAATCATGGCTCGGTTTTCAAAGAAAATCAACCTTAAGTAACATGAACTAGGTTGTTTATGTGGTCATGAATGCTCTACATGTTTATTGCTTTTATCACATAGAATTCATATTTAAATACAAGACCTGAAAAGCATGCTCTCCCATAAAGTAAAGATAAACCATGCAAATAGGCTTAAGGTCTTTAATCTGGAATAATTCTAAAGCGATCACTTTCACATGTCATTAGAAACTATGTATGCATTACTCAAAACCCGCCTAGCAATATTTTTATGTGCTATTAGTGTTAAACTGGAAATATCTATGCTATAATTCAGAATTATGATTGTGAAATTATATATGAGACCAAGTATAGGCCGCTATACGCGGGGTGATAGTGTGAACTACTCTTGTTCTTACCCTCGTCCCCGAATCAAGAAATATGAGACCTTCAATCCATGACTGTTGATTTGCCTTCAGGCTAGACATAATGGGGTTCCATGAGTTCCCGAAAAGAGCATAGTGGCGACTTCTAGCTCTACTTGGGTTTTAAGTTTCTAGACTCACTCCCTTAGCCAGGCATACTCACACTATCCAAAAAAAACTAAAGGCATTCAATGTACATAAAAAGGGCACGTGGGCCCACAAAGCCCCTGGTCCACACTCACCGCCCAAGGTGAGGTACAACGGTTTCCCAATAGTTAGGTCGTGCACTATTTTCATGGGTTCGGGGATGAGGTTCAGAGTAAAAAACTCCACCATGTCATGTGGTTCTCTACTAGATATCTTTTTTAATCACATCATATTATATTAAGCAACATCACAACATTTTCGTCCTTATGAGTGCACCGTAAGAGTGCTTACTAGGTGGGTTAGGCTTAATGCACACATTGTTGACTATAAATGGTGATCATTTTATTTATGTCAGGTTTATTCCTATTCAAGATTCGAATCTTTAAGATTCATGTTGATGTGGCAAGCCTTGATATAGCTACGTGTCATCAAGCAGCTGGACCATGTTTCCATTAAAAGACCCAGTGGCACTGACACTTGGCAATGACTGGACCACCAAGGTGGGCTCCACACAGCCACGTGTCGTTAAAAGATTGGGCCACGTGTCCACAACAAAAGTTAATAGGAAAGAAACCTCCACCACTTGTCGCAATCTTATTTGAGGTTATATTGTAGGCCTAAAAGAAGAAGTTGGGCCTTGTGGGCTTACATATGAAGCCCATGAGGCTTGATCAATTATTAACGAATCAGGCAATGACAAATGTCATGCTCTTATTCGTTAGCCTCCAAGCCTAGAGGCTATAAATACCCCTCAAAATCATCATTTTGGGGGCATTCAACATTCATTCATTCTTACATCATACTAAGAGAATTTCTCTCACTAGTAAGATTACTAAAGTTCTTAATTATTGTTAATTTGCCTCAACCCTCATACAAATACTTACTTAAGCATCGGAGGGGGAAAAAATCCTACAAGGATTTTGTTCCCTTGTTTTGCAGGAATCTGAGGCACGCATATCGAGGAGTGAACAAGTCCACATCTGTCCATCTGACGTGTAGTCCTCAAGTTCTCTCTCCAAGTAATCAGCTGAAGGGATACCTCCAGGAGTATATACAACATCATTTGGCGCCGTCTGAGGGGAGGGCACCTGAGGATGACAGGTGGTTCATTTCCTACCGAAGATGAAACACGGTACCTTGATCCATCTGGGAACTACGAAACCGGACAAGGAACTGGCTCTCCTAAGGGAAAAGCACCAGAGGATCAACCTGTGATTATGGGTCAACTCAAGAGTATCTTGGAAGGTCTCAAGGAGTCCTTTACGGATGCTCTACGGGAGCATTCGTCCAAGAGAGCTCATGAGGAGGGTGATCCTCGTCAGAGAAAGCTTAAAGGAAAAATGGATTAGGGAAATCAAGGATAAGGAAGACTCACTTTCCAAGAGAAAGTTGAGAGAATTAAGAAAGAAAGAACTCCACTCAAAACACACTGGGGAACACTTAAGAAATATCTTGTCACACCGAAGTTTAAACCTAAATGTGAAGTGACAAAAGGGTATACAGATGCAAGTAGGACGAAGTCCGATGCTAGGGAATTCATTGAATTCAAGAAATCATTAGCTCATGATGCTAGAGAGTATCTTGAGGCTAAGAAGACTTCAACCAAGGATGCTAGAGAAGTTCTTAATGAGA
>PYUH01000034.1:408855-550593 GCA_016808085.1 Suaeda aralocaspica | reverse complement strand
CTAAAGTTCTTAATTATTGTTAATTTGCCTCAACCCTCATACAAATACTTACTTAAGCATCGGAGGGGGAAAAAATCCTACAAGGATTTTGTTCCCTTGTTTTGCAGGAATCTGAGGCACGCATATCGAGGAGTGAACAAGTCCACATCTGTCCATCTGACGTGTAGTCCTCAAGTTCTCTCTCCAAGTAATCAGCTGAAGGGATACCTCCAGGAGTATATACAACATCATTTGGCGCCGTCTGAGGGGAGGGCACCTGAGGATGACAGGTGGTTCATTTCCTACCGAAGATGAAACACGGTACCTTGATCCATCTGGGAACTACGAAACCGGACAAGGAACTGGCTCTCCTAAGGGAAAAGCACCAGAGGATCAACCTGTGATTATGGGTCAACTCAAGAGTATCTTGGAAGGTCTCAAGGAGTCCTTTACGGATGCTCTACGGGAGCATTCGTCCAAGAGAGCTCATGAGGAGGGTGATCCTCGTCAGAGAAAGCTTAAAGGAAAAATGGATTAGGGAAATCAAGGATAAGGAAGACTCACTTTCCAAGAGAAAGTTGAGAGAATTAAGAAAGAAAGAACTCCACTCAAAACACACTGGGGAACACTTAAGAAATATCTTGTCACACCGAAGTTTAAACCTAAATGTGAAGTGACAAAAGGGTATACAGATGCAAGTAGGACGAAGTCCGATGCTAGGGAATTCATTGAATTCAAGAAATCATTAGCTCATGATGCTAGAGAGTATCTTGAGGCTAAGAAGACTTCAACCAAGGATGCTAGAGAAGTTCTTAATGAGACAAGGGCATCAAGTAAAGATGCAAGGGAGTACCTAAACTCCAAACGAACCCAACGAGAGAAGAATCGTTCTGACTCGTCAGGTTCATCTGCAACCAGAGAAATGTCAGATTCGCACCATTTTACTGTTGAGTCAGATAAGCATGATAATGAAGGAAATTTGGGACACAAGATTGAGAGAAAGAAAGCTGAGAAGGCAGAAGATGCCAAAAGGGAACAAATGATCAAATACTGGGAAAACAAAGTAAGACCTGAGGAGTTGTACGTGGCTAAGCAGGTGTCTAATGATCCTACGGGGATCATTGGGGATAAAGGGGGCTCTATGTCTCTAAACTGGAAAACCCCCTTTGTCGCACCAATCATGATGGCTCCTCGCCCAGTTAAGTTTAAAATGCCTAATGTAGAGGCTTTTGATGGAACTACTGATCCAGAAGAGCACTTAGCAACCTACAAACACTTGATGTATTTTCAAGGTTTGAATGATGCAACCTGGTGCCGCTCTTTCCCGGCAACACTGAAGGGAATAGCGCAGAAGTGGTTTAATAGATTACCAGATCAGTCTATTAACAATTTTCATGAATTGAGTACAACTTTTGTACATCATTTCATGGCCAATAAACGTGAGAAAAAGACTAGCATGCACTTAGCTAAGATAGTTCAAGGTGAAAAAGAGTCCTTAAGAAGCTATGTCCAGCGATTCAATCTTGAATCATTGCAGATACCTAACCTCTCTGAAGGAGTTGCCTTTGATAGCTTCTTCAGAGGGCTTCGTGATGGGACCTTTAAGTTTGATGTGGTCAGGAGAAATTGTAAAACCTTGAAAGGGATCCTGGAGGAGGCTGAATGCTTCATCCATGCGCAGGAGCTATGTGCTTCCACCCGCAAGGATAAAAAGGAAGAAAAGAAGAATGACCACGGATCAAAAAACAAAGTTCAGAAGAGACATGCCACTTGGATGGCTGGCTCATCAAACAAGCCAAATGCTCAAAACAAGAAAAGAAAGGCGAATGATACGCCAAAAGTTGAATTCACTAAGGACATCCACTCAGTCTTTAAGGAGGTCCGAGGGAAAGTTGATATCGATGATCCACCCCCGTTGAGAACTGCAAAAGAGGATCGAGATTCAAGTAAATACTGTTACTTTCACAAAGATTTGGGGCATCATACCAATGTTCGCTTCAATCTTCGGAGAACTCTGGAATCTCTTGCTGCTAAGGGGAAAATTAGTCAACATTTAATCAAATCCTCTGACAAGAGTGCTAAGTAGAAGGCAGACTCTAGAACTGAGGTGACGAAGGAGGGCTATGAGACGGAAGATGTTGTCTACGAAGGAGGGCTATGAGACTGGAGCAGATGCTAAGATTGAATTCCCGGAAGTAATGATCAGTGACAAGGACCGGGGCAAAGTTCGAACACCCCATGATGATCCCCTGGTAGTCGAGCTGAAAGTGGCGAATATGAAAGTAAAGAGAGTACTTGTTGACACAGGAAGTTCATCTGATATAATCAGTTACAGCTGTTTGAGAAAGTTGAAGTTTGATTCATCGAAGTTGGAACCAATCCACCATCCCATCATTGGGTTTGGAGGTGGAATTATCAATCCATTGGGAACTGTGACTTTGCCAGTTCGAATGGGTGATAAAGACTATGCTCGTAACATGTTCGTCAAGTTCCTTGTAGTAAAAGAGTTACAGGCATACAATGTGATTCTGGGAAGGCCAACACTTAATACCGTCCGGGCAGTCATTGTTACTCACCTCATGCTCATGAAGTATGAGTGTAACAATGGTACTGTAGGAACGATCCATGGAGACCAACAACTGGCCAGAGAGTGTTATGTAACCACATTAAAAGCATAAGCTTGGACAAGTGAAAGTGGTGAACCAAGTAAGAAGAGGAAAGTAGAAGAAGCTCCCAAGGACCAAGTAATGGCTGTTCATGGCTTAAGTCAGGTCCCAAGACCTCAACTTGGAGGTGAACATGAAGATTTTGTGTTGGATGAGATAAAGCCTGATAGAACAGTCAGAATTGGGCAGGCAGTTGACGAACATGTTGGGGCAGGGATAAGAGCCTTAGTTAGACAATATAAAGATATTTTTGCATTTGAAGTTGAGGAAATGCCGGGAATTGATCCCGAGGTAGCTGTTCATAAACTTAATGTTAAGCCTGAAATGAGACCTATCAGGCAGAAGAAGAGAAATCTTGGTGAAGTCCGTAACAAAGCTGCGGATGAAGAGGTAAAAAAGTTATTGGAAGCAGGATTCATCCGTCCATGCCAATATCCGGATTGGGTGGCAAATGTTGTATTGGTGCCAAAACCCAATGAGACAATGAGAATGTGCGTGGATTATACAGAATTAAAAAAGGCATGTCCTAAGGATAGCTTTCCTTTGCCTAAGATCGATCGACTAGTTGATTCTACGGCAGGACATGCCCTGTTGAGTTTTATGGACGCCTATTTTGGCTTTCATCAAATTCCTCTATGGGAGGATGATCAGGACAAAACAGCTTTTGTTATGGAAACAAGTTTATACTGCTACGCCATAATGCCCTTTGGTTTAAAGAATGCTCCAGCTACCTTCCAGAGATTGGTCAATGAGGTATTCAAGCATCAGATGGGAAGAAACATGGAAGCATATATTGATGACATGATTGTTAAAAGAAAAGAATGTAAGGACCATGTAGCAGATTTGAAAGAAACTTTTGAAACTTTGAGAAAATACAAGATGAGGTTGAATCCAAAGAAATGTGTCTTTGGTGTAACGTCGGGCAAATTTCTCGGATTCCTTGTTGATGAGAGGGGGATTGAGGTCAATCCAGACAAGGTCAAGGCCGTGTTGGACATGACATCTCCCCGGAGTGTTAAGGAAGTCCAGAAGTTAACCGGGTGTTTAGCAGCTTTGGGAAGGTTCCTGTCAAGGGCAGGAGACAAGTGCCATTTCTTCTTTGATACGATCAAGAAGAAGGCCAACAAATTTGAGTGGACCCAATCAGCTGAGGAAGCCTTTATTAAATTAAAGGATCATCTCCATTCTCTTCCCAAGTTGGTAAGCCCCAAGGAAAAGGAAGTTTTGTATATGTATCTGGCTATATCAGAGTATGCTCTCTCGGCTGTCTTATTGGTTGAGAGGGATGGAGTTGAACAACCAGTTTACTTTGTCAGCCATATTCTTCAGAAAGCTGAATTGAGATATGCCATGATTGAGAAGTTTGGATTAGCATTGTTTTTAGCAAGTAGAAAACTGAGGCCCTATTTTTTGTCTCACCAAATAATTGTTTACACGGATCAGCCGCTTAAGTCATGCCTAACCAAAGAATCTTCTGGTAGGATGCTTAAGTGGGCTATCGAGTTGGGTTCATTTGAGATTTCGTATGAACCTAGGAAAGCAATTAAGGGACAAGCATTTGCTGATTTTATTGTGGAAATGACCAGGCCACATATCGAGAAGCCAAGTATTGAACATTGGACACTGCATGTTGATGGGTTATCCACCCAAAATGGGTGTGGAGCAGGAATCATATGCAAATCCCCGAAAGGAGATTTGTATGAGTATGCAATGAGGTTCAAATTCCAAACTTCAAACAATGAAGCTGAGTATGAGGCCTTAACTGCAGGAATTAAGATGTGTAAAGCCACCGGTGCTAAAAAGATAGAGGCTATGTCCGATTCACAACTAATTGTGAGTCAATACTTGGGAGATTATGAAGCCTGTGATGAGGGCATGAGCAAATATTTGCAAATGTTACAAGAAGAAGTTAAGGAACTTGAAAGTTTTGAGTTAATGCAAGTTCCCCGCTCTGAGAACAATCAGGCTGACGCCTTGTCCAAGTTAGCTAGTTCTGCTATAGGAGACTCACCCTGAACTGTCTTTTGGGAGGTGAAGGAAAAGAAGAGTATAGACAAGGAAAGAGATGTAAACTTCATTAGCAGGGGAAGTTCATGGATGGATGAAATCATTGCTTATAAAAAAGATGGAACTTTGCCTGCCGATACACAACAAGCTAAGTATGTCAAGGCCAGAGATGCGTGGTTTGTGTTATTGCAAGGGCAACTATACAAGAAATCGTTTACTCATCCGTTTACGCATCCGCTGTTGAAGTGCATCACTCCCGAGCAAGGTAAAGAAGTTTTGGAAGACATTCATGAGGGGTTCTGCAGATCTCATATAGGGGGACGTGTCTTAGCTGAAAAGGCGCTTCGCACAGGGTATTATTGGCTGTCACTAAGGCAAGATGCTATGAATTATGTCAAGAAATGTAAGAAGTGTCAGATGTATGGAAATTTACACCATCAACCAGCTAATGTTTCAAGCCCAATCATCAGCCCGCTTCCTTTTGCCAAATGGGGCATGGACATCCTTAGGCCATACCCTCAGGCCTCGGGGCAAAGAAAGTATGTGTTGGTAGCTGTGGACTACTTCTCCAAATGGGTGGAGGCAGAGCCAATGAAGAATATCAAGCACACGGATGTACAGTGGTTTATATGGAAGAACCTCATCACAAGATTTGGAGTTCCGCAATCTATTATGTTTGACAATGGTCCGCAGTTCGAGACACCACAATTGAGAAAATGGTTGAGAAAGCAAAAGGACTGTGGGTTGATGAGTTGTACAACGTGTTGTGGTCAATAAGAAAAACTGTTAAGAATTCAACGGGTGAGACTCCCTTCATGTTGAAATGTTCTTCCCATTGAAATGTATGAACCTACTCTCCGGGTAATGCTCTATGATGAGGATGCAAACTAGAAATTGATGAAAGCTGCTCTTGACACTTTACCTGAAGTAAGGGGCAATGCCTTGCTTAGACAACAAATGTACAAGCTTCGGATGGCGAGAGAACACAATAAAAGGGTTAACCACAGGCCGATGAAGCTTGGGGATTTGGTCTTGAGGAAAATGGAAGCTATAGGAAAAGCTAATGAGCAAGGCAAACTGACTCCGAACTGGGAGGGACCTTATGAAATTATTGAAGTTGTTCAAGATGGTACCTATCGACTTAGAAGTATAGATGGGTATGAGTTGCCACGGACTTGGAATGCTAATAATTTGAAGAAGTATTACATGTAATCTTGTGTTGTGAAATCAGATGAGAAGGCTAAGGCCATACTAATGGGTTTATGTTTGTATTAAACTTGGCTACGAGCTATAATTAATGAAAACTATATTCCCATATATGTAATAATATGACTTATTGCATCTTATTTTGCTTGGTAAGCAACACTAGGGCATGATCCCAAACTCATACTTTGTCACTTAAGCAAATGAGACTTAAGGCAGACAAAGTAGGGCTACGAGCCTTAGAGGATTGACTAAGTGTCTTAAAACTATGACCAAGGGTCTTTAAGATAAAGGGCCTTGTCCCATGAATTAACCACAGGTTAATATTTGGAAAATTAAAAGCAAAAAGAATCTTTTTACCAAACAAGGGCACGTACCCTCATAAGTGATTATGAATCACCAAGGTTAATAGGGTAAAAACCCTTACTACGGACATATTAATGTCAGTTTTGATCCCTAAGTTTAAGGCAATCAATATGATTGATTGATTCATCACTCCAATTGAGTAACGAATCAATCAAATCTAAAAATTGTAAACTCAGGGATCTCATTATTACAGTAAAGTGTGATTTTAAAAGTACCTAAGTTAATAAAACCGTGAACACGAGAAATTAAGGTATTTTCATAAAAATAAAGTGTTTAGGGTACATAATTAGGTCGCCATAGGGGGGACCGAATCTATTACCTGAATCGTTATGTTTGATATACTCGGTGTTATATGGTGACACCGAGTATGCCAAAATTGGATTTGAACTTATTAAACTAGGTCTCCTAAAAGGGGACCGAGTCCAATATCCAACTGGACCGAATCTATTACCTGAATCGTTATGTTTGATATACTCGGTGTTATATGGTGACACCGAGTATGCCAAAATTGGATTTGAACTTATTAAACTAGGTCGCCTAAAGGGGGACCGAGTTCAATATCTAACTTGTTGGATTCGGCGCATCTGCAGTTATACGATGACGTCGAATGTGCCAAAAGATGATTCAAGCAGATGAAACTAGGTCGCCAAAAAGGGGCCGGGTCTAATGCGTTAGTGTCTACGTTTGACACACCCGGTGTCATATGGTGACACCAGACATGCCAAAACTTCGGTCAATCGTATTTAACTAGGTCGTCTCAAGGGAGACCGAGTTTAGTACTTTACTTCTTGCATTTGAAAGATCCGGTGTCATACGATGACACCGGATGAATCAATAATCAATATGATTGATCATTATAATTATAAGTGAAGTATGATAAGTTACGACATTTTATGAAATTGTCAATTATTAAAGCACACTGATGAGATAAAACTTGGAACTTTCTAAGTATATTAGATTTTAATGTCTTTTCAGGCTTGGAGTTCTATGTAATGTTTTTCTAAGTTGAAAAGTTAAAAAGATGAAAGTAAGCGAAAAAACTAAACTTTCGGTTACACTCATGAATTCGATATGAGTCCTTAACTTGTTGAAAATCCCAAAATTATGAAATCTTAGAGTTATAGAAATTTCTAGGATTTTCAAGTTTGAATCTTGCAGTAAACTATCCAAAGTATTCATACATATGTGTTACTTATAATAGTAAACTTCTTATATAGTTTATAAGTGTCTAAGTTAAAGAAGTAAAGGTGCTTATTAACTTCTTCAATAAGTTTTTATAAGAAGGTAAAAACGTATAAGTCCCTTAAAGCATAACACTTGAAAACTATTGGTTAAAGGTCTCATGAACTCCCAAAATCTATAAGAGTCATACAACTATAAGCTGCTAGTTGGTTTGATATGTAAAAGCATTGAAAATAAAACCAAGTAAGAAAGATAAGTGATGCAATTCAAAGGCATCAAATATGACAAATAAAAGTGCACGAAGGCACAAATGTATGATACATCAAGTTGGAATAAAACCAACGATAAATATTGAGATTGTTAAAGTATTAAACAAGACAAAACATTGGTAATTAAAGAAGTTGGTTTTCAAGGGGTAGTTGGTGTTGGTTGATCGACAGTGGTGGAAACAGCGGTACCTGCTCCAACACCAACTTCTTTCTCGTTCTTCTTCTCTTCTTCATCCCCACCATCATCTGCTTCACCATCACCTTCCTCATCATCTTCATCTTCAGCATCTGAGAAGCTGAAAGGACTAGGGGGAGAGTCTCCACATAGCTTGGCCAGGTGAGCCCGGGTAGCATAGTCCAACCTTTTTTCAAAGTATTGGTAAGGAACACACTCTTCCAAACCGAGCTTCCAAGCCTAAGAGATCCTTTGTCTGGTGGACTCTTCTCCTTCCAGATATTTTTGAACAACAAATTGTCCGACTTGGTTCAGCTCATCAGCCTTCCTCTTTTCAACCTCCTCCACCTTAGCATTAGCAGCCCTCAATTGCTCTTCTAACTCGGCTATTCTTTTGGCAGCTTACTCGACCTTAGACTCCGCTACAGATTTATCCGACTGCAACTGCTCAAAGTGCATCTCCTTCTTTGCTTCCTCCAATTCATTCCAGAGCTCCAAGTTCCTTTTTTCCATTACTAGGTTTTGCTCTTTGGCTTCACCTAGTGATCTTGACAGTTCGTTCACAGCATGAGAATTCTCTGCTTGGATCCTCTGAACTTGCTCACTCAGATAAGTTTCATAGATGGTGAGCATCTTTGCTGCTTTGGCCCTCTCTTTTTTCGTTTGAGCCACCATCTTTTGGAGGTATTGAAGTCGAAAGATGATCTGTAAGGAGAAGCACCACAAGGTTAAAAAAAAAAATTTTTAAGGAGCCACCATTTTTCTAAGTGTTGGAGACTTTACCTCCATGCAGCTGTTGAGACAAGGACCCAACTGTCCGTCCAGAATCCCTCTAAGAGATTCCTTAAACTCCTTGTCTCCACAGCGGAGCATCTCTCTAATGACTCCCTTTCTCTAATTGGAGTCAAAGGTTTTGGAAGAGGAGGGGACATCACACTCTTCGTCAAGGAAGTCCCTGTCTGAGTCAGCAACATCTGTAGTTGGAAAGGGAATGGTTATGGCACGAGGATCTCTAGGAGACCTAATGAAGTCTCCAGACCGAGTACTTGACACAGTAGTAACTACATGACGAACGAATTTGATACCTGATGCCATAGCAGCTTCAACATACTCAAGAGGCATGTTGTTTCTAATAGCCTCCTGCATACCGACTGCAGGGTCCGAGTCTGGAGGGGGAAGGTTGTTGGGGTCCTTTAAGGAAGGATCCTGTTGTGTTCCACCAATAGTGAGACCAGCACGTCTGGCCTCATCTTGCTCCCATGGAGCCAGTAGTCCGTCCTCCGTTTCATAGGGATTTTCGAAGGGAGGGACAGCTAGGGAAGAACGAACAGATTTATCCTTCTTTTGACCTTACTGAGGGGTAATGCTGGTTGGCTGAGAAGGAGAGTCTAAAGACTCATAACTGATCAAAGTAGATGGCTTTGACTTCTTAGAGGGTTTGGTGATGAGAGAAGAGGTTGAACTATCTTTTCTTTTGAGCTTCATGGGGACGGGTTTCATTTTTTCTTTCCCCTTTTCTTTTTCTTTCTTGTCATCTTTCTTTTCTTTACCCAGCACTGAAGGCAGGGTACTCCTTGTTGACTGAAAAATAAACAAAGTATAGGTGATCAGGAGTGAAAAATCAAAATTGCACCAACAAAAGTTTAAAAGCTCATTTAGGGATGGTTAACTTGGTTATCTATGGGATAAGTAAGACGAAGAGTAAAATTACTTGAAGACAAAAATTTTTTAAATTAAACTCACCCTAATTCTTTGAAACTTGAGTTGACACTTCGTTATCTCAGTCACTTACGTGGAGATTGAGTATAATTAGAAGAGTTATTATTTTTGACATATCCGGTATCATACGATGATGCCGGATGTGCCAAACTTTCATTTAAACCTATTAAACTAGGTCACCTAAGGGGAGACCTAGTTCGAGAATTTATTTACTAAACTTTGACACATACGGTGTCATATGATGACACCGGATGTGCCAAAACATGGAACAATCTTATTAAACTAGGTCACCCAAGGGGAGACCGAGTTTAATATTTAATGTTAACTGTGACACACTCGGTGTCATGTAATGACACCGGATGTGCCAAAATTTGATTCAATATAATTAAACCCGGTCTCTAAAGGAGACCGTGTTTACTTCTTAAACAAAGAAATTTGACACACCCGGTGTCATGTGATGACACCAGATGTGCCAAGTTATGACTCAATACAATTAAACTAGGTCGTCTATAAGAAGACCGAGTTTAATTCTTAAACAAAGAAATTTGACACACTCGGTGTCATGTAATGACACCGGATGTGCCAAAATTTGATTTAATACAATTAAACCCGGTCTCTAAGTGAGATCGAGTTTACTTCTTAAACAAAGAAATTTGACACACCCGGTGTCATGTGATGACACCGGTTGTGCCAAAATTTTATTTAATACAATTAAACTAGGTCATCTAAGAGAAGACCGAGTTTAATCAATATCTTATAACATTTGACACATCCGGTGTCATATGGCGACGGATGTGCCAAAATATGAATTAAACCTATTAAGCTAGTCTACCTAAATGGAGGCCGAGTTTAATGCTTAATTTATTAAATTTGGCACTTCCGGCGTCCAATCGACACCAAATGTGAATAACTTAGAAAATTTTATGTTGGCCAAATTTTATAAGTTGATTCATCAATATGATTGATTAATGAGAGGTCTACATGCACTAAGTTCATATATGGAGTTATGCCGAGTTCAATATGAAAAATAGCAAATTTGGAAGACTCGGTAATAGAATGAAAATCAGACATACCTCAGTAGAAGCTCTTTTTTGAAGGGGAGTTTGACCCTTTGACGAAGCAAGTCGGCGTAGAAATTCTCGCTGATCCATTCGCCCTTTCTTCTCGTCTGGAAGCTCGTCTAAAGCCTTGGCTGCATATTAAAATATCAAACGTTAAGTATCATGTCAACTGAAATGTTTCATTAAGAAAAAGGAGAGAAACCTACCAGAATCGGCTCCATGAACTAACCCACAAGCTTCTAAAAACTTCTGATCAGTGAAGAGGTATTTAAAGGGAATCCAGGAAGATGGGATCTCATAGGACATACCCTTATATGTCTTAGAAGTCTTTTTAAAGAGGTCTAAAATGGCTAAGTCAGAATCAGTCAATTTGGGAGGGTTAGACACTTTGCCCTTATACTTGGGACTCTCATTCCGTTTTGTCAAACAGGCAACATATTCGGGGTCACCATGCTTGATGAATACAAAGTCCCCCCTCCAAGACATAGCCTTATTGGATTTTTCTATCGCTGTTATATAGTCTTCGGTATTAGCTAATGTAAACCAGCTATGTTTACATCCAGCTGCTTTGGTTAATCTATGCATATGTACAAAGGCAGCAGAGGAAGGTTTCAAGTTATTTAATTTACAAGTGGCAGCATATGTAACTATATGGTGCCAGGCATTCGGGGTTAATTGACATAACCCCAAATCATAGCGTTTGAGAAGATTAAGGAAGAAAGAAAAGAAAGGAATGGAAACTCCCATGTCAATCATAGACATGTAGATACCAAAGCACCCTTCTGGTGCATTAAGAAGAGTGTCCCCCTTTTTAGGGAGGACCAGTTGGAAGTCATTGTGATTTATGAAGGAATTACCATACCGAACAATGTTAATGTCCTTAATGGCTTCCCATCTCACCTGACATGTTTCAGGTGTGGGAGGGGGAGGAACTCTACGAAGAGGAACAACTGCCTCTTCAATGGACTGGTCAACCGAACTCGAGGATCCGGCCTCATCAGAAGAACTCTCCACACCTTCGATGGAGTCTTCTGGGGGTCTTTTGTCAACAAGATATTTAATGGCTGTTTGTTTTGTCCTAGCCATATCACCCTACACAGGAAGATCAGGGAGAGTTGGTGAACCCAATGAAGGAAGAAAACTTGGGGCAACCGAATATTGAGAGCCAGGTGATGAACCCTGGCCCCTTTCTACCGGATTATTACAGGAAACTATTTGAAAGGGGTTATGTGCATTATGAGGTGAAGATGAACTAGAAGACATGACTATAAGAATAGACTAAACAAAGAAAATGAAAAACAATGAGAAACGGATCAGGTAAAATATTACCTGAGTTTGGAAGTCCTAAGAAGAGATAAAGACACTATTCACTGCCGAAAAATCACGTTTGTAGAGTCGCCTGAAATCGCCGGAAATCGCCTCTCAAAGATTTCTCTCTACTTTCTTAAGTTTCTCTCTCTAAAAATAAATGTTATGAATAGTAAGTTGTGAGTTTTTTTTTAACCATAACATCTATTTAAAGGAGAGGAGAGAGTAAAAAGGGGGGAAAATTCAAAACTCTTCGCTTCCCCCTCTAAAGTCTCAGAAATTCAAACGGAGTTAGGCCTTAAGAAAGCCCAACTTATCCTAATCATATGGGTAGTGGATTATGGATCCACAAGCCCATCTGAGGGGCTAATGATGTGGCAAGCCTTGATATAGCCACGTGTCATCAAGCAGCTAGACCATGTGTCCTCTAAAAGACCCAGTGGCACTGACTGGACCACCAAGGTGGGATCCACACGGCCATGTGTCATTGAAAGATTTGGCCACGTGTCCACAACAAAAGTTAACAGGAAAGCAACCTCCGCCACTTGTCGCAATCTTATTTGAGGTCATATTATAGGCCTAAAAGAAGAAGTTGGGCCTTGTGGGCTTACATATGAAGCCCATGAGGCTTGATCAATTATTAACGAATCAGGCAATGACAAATGTCATGCTCTTATTCGTTAGCCTTCAAACCTAGAGGCTATAAATACCCCTCAAAATCATCATTTTGGGGTCATTCAACATTCATTCATTCTTACATCATACTAAGAGAATTTCTCTCACTAGTTTCCCTCTCTAGATTACTAAAGTTCTTAATTATTGTTAATTTGCCTCAACCCTCATACAAATACTTACTTAAGCATCGGAGGGGGAAAAAATCCTACAAGGATTTTGTTCCCTTGTTTTGCAGGAATCTGAGGCACGCGTATCGAGGAGTGAACAAGTCCACATCTGTCCATCTGACGTGTAGTCCTCAAGCTCTCTCTCCACGTAATCAGCTGAAGGGACACCTCCAGGAGTATATACAACATCACATGTGACTTTATGTTATTACACCAATCCGGTCTTTGTTATTGTCCTAATTTATGTGAAAAGCCATAATTATGGCTATAAATAAAGAAAACGATAAAACATGTTAGAAAAGCTTAAAAGCACATAAAGCTCATGTCATCATTCTAATAGCAAGAAACATTAAATTTCATGTGACCATGCTTATAAAACATATAAAACATGTTATCATGCTTATAAGAGATTTGTCAACTTATTTGGATGATCAACAAGTTCAAGAATCGAGGACAATGCCTTTTGAAGAAAGAGAGGATGATCCAAAAACAAGTTCAAGCTTAATTGAGGATCAATATGATGAAAGGGAGCTTTTATTGAGTCATTTAAAGGTTAAAGGTCTAAGATCTTTGGAATGTCATGGTCTTAAACATCAACAACGCCATTGTTACATTTCTTGGGTCAAAGGTTGAAGACACACGAGTCTTGGAAAGATGTTGGATTTGGGGAATAAGTTGGTTTTGCCAATGGATTTTTTCCCACTACATTTGCTAGGGGTTTTTCTCATTTCAAGCCTATTTTTTTTTTTCAGTCTTAGGAGTGTGTCATACTTAATAATCCTACAAAATACATGGGAGATTCATTCTTGAAGATTTCTTGATTAAAATATCGAATGTTGGAAGGTTTGTTGAAGAACGAAGACAAATTCAAGAAAACCAACCTAAATGGTGCACAAATCTATGGCGATGAATTAAACGATTTTCAAGGGCTTTGCGTGATTAAATTTGTCCGTATTTTTTGAGTGATCTTTGATATTTATCTTGTTTGATAGTTTGTTAGTTAGATTAATTTGTTAAATTTGTCAGGATAAGGATTAGGAAATTCGGTCACAAGAAGGGTTGTTACTCATGTTTATCCGAATTTGGATAAGAATGAGCGAGTGGCGTATTTATGGTTCTTCAGGGAATTTTCTTCTTTGTTTAGAATTTGTTAAGGTTTTTAGATGTTTTTTAGGATTTAGTTGATGGTTATGACTATAAATAGCCTCAATTATATTGTAACAAATCACTTTAGTTTTCAATAGAGTTTTCAACATTGTTTCAAGTCTAAACACTTATTATTGTTTTACTTTCATAAAACGTGAGTTCTAGTGAGTGATTCGTGAGTGTAAACGAGAAACCTAGTTTAATTAATCCAAGAGAAAATCTTTTATTAATTAAACACCACCATTTGAGTCAATTTAAGAGCTAATGTCTTCTAAATTCAAACAAAAAGTCAAATTCACTTGTTTGAGTAAATCAAAATAGCGTTTTCATTAGCATCTATTTTTAGGTAAAGAGCTGTTCGAATCACCTAATATAGATCACGAGCTCATTTGAGCAAAATTTTATGATAATAGCATTCTTTTAGAGTTTTGTGTGGCTTTGTAGGAAATGAGTAATATTCGGTTTGTTTCGTTACCTAAATTCAGCACTTGAGAAGACATGTGAAATCATGAGCATTTGAAGAATGATTATAGAAATTTGAAACTCATTGGAGCAAGTTTGATGCTTCACATGACAAGTTCGAGGAAGAGAAGGAGTAAAGAAGAAGAATTGTGAAGTTTCTATTGTGAAGACTTTGACCACTGATCATTATTTTGTTCATATGTCACTATATATACGTTGGATTGATGTTATTATTATTTCATTGGAAAGTAGACTGAAATATATATCCAATGGTAGGTCACACGCCCCTTGTAAAATTCTGTAGAAAAAATTATAGCGATTTCAAAATGACACAGCAAAAAGTAGCAAAGGCTCGAGTTGCATCCGTAGCTAAGGAAAATCGCGGAGGGTTGGTTTTTCTATTTTAGTGTTTTGTTTGGGAAGCTTGTAAACCCAATGAGGTTTATAAAAAGGACGAGTATAAGGACTTTATCACACTTAAGCTTTCATTATACTTTTTATATTCAAAAACATCATTAGGGCTTAATTAATTTTCTCTCTCTAGATTAGTTTAGGTTTTTAGTTTGTGAACTCTCAAGAGTCAATTCAATTTAAAATTTATTTTATTGTTAACTTCTTTATCTTTATTTTATCGTACAATTTATTTATTTTATTTGGTTTATGTTAATTTATTTAGGTTTGTTAATTAGTTTGTTAATTAGTTCATGTTAATATATTCTTTGTTAGATTGTTTAATTATGAATTTGTCATTGCAATTTGTTTTAGTTTTTATAATTATGAGTGAGTAGTCATTCTCTAGGTTTAGGGGATCCTTGAATTTGTTATGGAGTAATTAGGTGTCAATTAATTAATCTCCTTTTGTTAACTGAATTCCAATTATTGATTTCTATCGATTACAATTAAATTGTGCAATTGTTTAATTGTGAGTCTGGTAATTGTCGAAATTGATGCCGAGAGGTAGAATTACTGCAATAGGCCACCAAATAATAGGCAAAACGAGTCTACGCAAAAGCGAGAGCTGCTAGAGGAGTTTTGAGGGAATCTAAATTCGAGAGAATTAGTGAGCCCTAGTTTAGTGAATTTAGTGAGATTAATTGGTTTATGCTTGGTTATATCATTGATTGTTCTTGGTGAACTGAGTGCCCTGGCTTTTTAACAAGTTGAGGCGAATCCCGCGTTTTTCCCGTTATTACCGGGAATTAGTTAGGTAATCAGTCAAAACTTTCAACTAAGGCCCTTTACACAGTATTTACTTTTTAGAACTAATAAAATTTAATAACTTCCCTAAGGATTTGATTCTTACTTCCCTAGATATATTAGTTAGAGTTGTTGGTTATTTTTGTTAGGCATACGATAGCCTTGTCAAATTTTAGTGTCATTTTCGGGGAAGCAATTTTTAATTCTGTTAGTCAGGTTTGAATTGTTCTTTTTTATTTATTTTGTTTCATTAGCCTCAAAGAACTACTTAGTTCTTTGAGGCAGGCTCTCATATCTGTGTGAAGTTTCAGTTTTGTGGAGGTTATAGGTATGAAAAACCTTACACAACGCTTTTTAAGGTATTATGTCTAACCTAATTCTGCACAGTTATCGGTATGTTTCCCTATGCCTATGATTGAAGCACAAAACTTTGAATTGAAGCCTACTATAGTAAAAATGGTGGAGAGGAATCAATTTGCAGGAACTTTTCTAGAAGACCCTAATTTGCATATTATAAACTCCCTACAGTATTGCAACACTATTAAGCAACATGGTGTTCCTCTTTTCATTGAAGGACAAGGCACACTATTGGGTGAATAACCTGAACATGGCTACTATCCATAGTTGGGATGATCTGACTCTAGAATTTTTGAAGAAATACTAACCCCCGGAGATGTAATACCCCATATTTTCACGTATTTTAAGGAATAATTTTCGTATTTATATGTATGTTTTTACTAATTTTATTAAGAAATTAAATTCAATAAGAATATTAACAGAGGAAATTTAAATAAATTTTAATCAAGTAATTATTTTATTTTTATAAGTAACAGTACATTTTATGTTATATTAAATATTTTGAAAAGTTTCTAAAAATAGAATTTTTATAGTTTCCTAAATTGTTTTAATACAACGGCATAAAAGTAATTTCAAACATTAAGGTTATTTATGTAATTGCACCGAATCCTACTTTGGTGCCTATAAATACCCCTTAAAACCCAAAATTTCAGATTAAAATTGCAACTTAGTGGTTTAGGATTCCAAAAATTTTGAGAGAAAAAGAGAGAAAAAAAACTTTCGAGAAAAAAATCGGAAGAAATTTTTGAAAAAAGAAAAAAAAAAAGAGACAAAGCTTCGTCACTCTCCTTGCCGGGCCCCTCAATTCGCCGGCGACCACCTGCCGTCCCGCCACCTATCGCGTGCCCTGCTGCACGCCGGCCACCACCTTGCGCCACCAACTCTTCCTCCCGTCTTTGGTATTTTCAAGTACTTACAAAAATCTTCTTCTTTTTTTCTTTTTGATTCAATCATACAAATTCATGTTTATATTTTTTTATTAATCATGTTTCTATTGTTTTAATCATGTATTTATAAAGTTATGAATTAGTTTAAAGCATGAATTTATTTGTTGATCATGAATTAAATTAGGGTCTATGAAATTATGAAATTCTTGATTTTATGGTTTTTAATGATTTAAACTTCAATATTATGATCATGAATTGTTGTCGGGTGAATTTATGATGATTTTATGAAGTTTAGATTGATTTTTAAAGGTTTTAAACATAAATTATATTGTTGTCCAAATTTTGTAATCATGAAAATCAATGTAATAAATAGTATGAACATGTTTTATATAATGAAAAATTATTCTAAAGCATAGATTTGATTCATGATGTTGTTAGTGGATTGTAAAAGAGTTTTATGATGAATTTATGATGTTTTTATGAGTTTTTAATGAGTTTTAGATAAATAAATAAAGTTGTAAATTTTTAGTAACACATTTTTATGCCTAATAAAAATAGTAACATGTGACATAGTAAGTTATAATTGTTTTTAATGCATCTAAGTATTGTATATTGATCTTAGGACATGACTATAGTGTTTTATGATCAAAATATGATATTTAGAAAGGTTTCAGAGCGTTTTTGAGGAAGTTTAGAAAGCTGCCATTTTTGGAAAATTACTGATAGTCAAATATTTTGCAATAGAAAAATTAAAATAATGTATGGAACTGAATAAAGACCATATATGGAATGTTTTGGACAAGTTTCCAATGTAGAAAGTTATTTTAGAGTTGTTGTAGAACTTAGTCAACAAGATTTTAATTTAGTTTCGGTTTCTCTATGTAGGAAACTTCGATCTAGTTGACTTTTAGAAGTTGTGGCGGATCACCACTACAACACAAGGTAAGTAAGTACTAAAGACAGACATAGAATTAGAATTTTGCTTGGTTGATCTTATATGATATCTTTGTTGTTACTTGAATTGGTTGTTAATTGACAAGATTATGAAAGAATTAGAAGCATGATTTTATATTGTCTTGACATTCCACATTTATAGTAATATAAATTCTTCAAGATTAAATTGGAATGTTATAATTAGAATAAAAGTTAGCCAATAGCTTATTGAAGAAGAAAGGATGTTATATAAGTTGATTAGTTGCTTAATCAACAAGAAAGTATTTCATGAATTTTTATTCACATAGATAATACAGGTTAATGACCAAAAATCTTTATACATGTTGCCCTTCACAGTTTAATGTGTGGTCAAGGAAAAGGTAAATAGTTAGCCACTTACAGTTATTGTGTGGTAAAGGAAGTTTAGTTTAATTAAAGGACACACATAAGATTATTTTTAGAATCACTTTAAATCGAAGATAATTAATATGGCTTGTGTGATTGTATGCATGCTTTTATGTGTTGTTATGTGTGAGTCATAACATTGTTAAACCGGTTAATCATGTAAAGTGAAAGAGTTTTCACACCAAAACTCTTGGAACGTATATACCTTGAGTATGAACAGTTGGGGGATTTGTGTGGAACAGTGATCTATGACTTCTAGTTGGAGTACAAGACGTTGTACTCTTTTATATTTTTAATGCGCTGGAATCCCGTCACTTTATGTGATATAGGTAATACATTCTTGGAGTTGCTCCCAATTTGGTGCCCAATAAGGTGATTTTGAAGTTAAGAAAACCCGTTTGATGCGAAATTCAAAGTTTAAAAAAATAATTAATTTGTGTAAGTTGAGTCTATGCACATGAGTTGTCAATGGTAAAATGTATGTATGCTTTTCTTTTATTTGATTTTGTTCATGTTGCATAGTCTTTTGTGGTTATGTACTCAGCTTTGCTGGCTGTTTGTTTTGTGTGCATGGCTTTATCTTAGACTTGGCCCTACGATGACCCACTTGTAGGCGAGTAGTTGTCTAGAATAAGAAAAGATATAGGTACAAGTGGGCATAAGTCATTCATGCTGGGCTGGAGTGAGAGTGTTGGATTGTAGTCTTTGTAGTTTCTCAATTTAACTGTTTATGGATTTATTTAACTATCTTTGGATGTTGTTTATATTTTCGAAGTTGAAGTTTTTAGTTTTGAAGTGCCATTAATATGGTTCCGAAGTGTAATAAAGTTTTAAGTTGATTTTCTTTTGGTTATTGTTTGGTTTCGGTAGTGAGATTATTTTTGGAGGTTGAGTTTTTAAATTGGTTTTGGTTTTTGTAGTACTTTGATAAATTCCTTAGCCGTTATCACGGTGGCGGTAACACTTTGGGTTTTCTAGTTATTTAGGAGATTTAATGAATATTATTTAAATTATTTATATTGTGTTTTTCAGGAAAATCTAGGGAGGGAAATTAGGAAATTCTAGGGTGTTACAAAGTGGTTACAGGAGCTTAGTTTTCGAAATAAAATATAATTTTATTTTTGAGGGTAACGACCCTAAGTTTTATGTTGGGAAAGAGGAATTTCTTATTTTAGGAAGTTAATGAAAGGAAATTTTTTCTAAAAATGGTAATTTTTGAAAATAGAAAGTTTTGAAAAATAACTGTTTTGAAATCAGTTACATGTGCAGGTATGCAAGGAATTTAGGTATGTATTATGTGTTATTGTTTTAATATCTTGTAATGAGATTGGGTAGGAAGTTTGAGAATGTAGGATAGACTTTATTTCTGGTCTTTCATGCATTTAAGTACATGTTTTGAGATGTGGCTTATGTGAATAGTTATGTGTAGAAAAAATTGTATGTCAGCCACAAGACCTTTTTGTTTTAGAACTGTTCTCTTGGTTTTGTTGTGAGAAGGATGGCCCATTAGTTTTAAGTCTCGTGCAAGATGGTGGATAACATGCCTAGTAAAGGTACTCAGATGGGGACGTTGGAAAAGAAGGACTACAAGAGTCCACTCCAATATGTCTGGAAGATACGATTTTATTGTTGGTACATGAGTACGGTGTTGAAGCTACCGCAGTGGAACCAATTCGATCATGTGTCTGCTCTAATTGTTAGTTGTTTGTCAAACCGTCCACCCTACCTGGAGATCAAGGCGAAGTTTAGTGACTTTCATTTTATTGGAGGACTTCCAAATTACACCAAGTATAAAGATTTAGTTGGTCAATAGGGTTGCGATTAGAGGTATTTGGAAGGTTATATTACAAGGATGGAGAAGGAGTTTCAGGAGTCTAATGCAAGTAAGGAGACCCCACTCACACCAAGCCCAAATGATCAGGAAGTTGATGAGATGGTTGTGAAGGAAACTACTTCTAGTTCTTGAAGTTATGAATCGAAGGATAGTTCTTGCTATGAGATCGAGAATCCAAGTCTAGTGATCCCAGTGTACGTAGATCTGGTATCTGATTCTGAGGGTGAAGAGGAGCTTGACCCTAAGGAAGATATGGATGAAGATACAGAGAAGGATATGGAAGATGATGTGAAGGATGATCCTGAGTTTAATTTATGCCTAAGAAATATGTGATGTCGAAGGACAGAAAGGATAATGTTAATATTTAGAACTTTTGTTATAGATACGAGTTAGCTAATATTGTTTAGCATTTTTAATGTTTAGATTGTTGGACATTTTAGATTGTTGTTTTTTTAGTGAATAAGTGGAAGTGAGTCATAAGAAAATATTAGGAGCAATTAATCATAAGAATTCTTATGAGAATGAAATAATAAATGAGACAGTTCTTTTAGGAAATGAAGCCTCAAATAAAGTAGAACCAAGAGAATTATTTTTATTTATTATGTTCTTTATTTTTTTTAATGGTTGTGTGAACAATCAAAACTAATTGAATCATTCGCTCTAAAAGAATAAAAACTTCTTTTGTGAGACGAATTGAGGAAATGTTTTATGTTATAAGTTTATGTTGTTCTAACTTAGAGTTAGACATAGTTTCATATAAAGGTCTTTTCCCTCTACAGGAGAAATAGGATGGCTGAACGTAACAACAATTAGCTGAATGATGTAGTGAGGCAATTAGCTACTGTAGCTGAATAGTTAGCTGCTAGAGGAAATGGAAATGGAAATGACCCTGATGGGGAACGTTTCAAGAAGATTGCTCAAAGTAAGCCATCTACTTTCCAAGGAGAACCCAATCCAACTATTTTAGAGGGATGGTTGAGAGAATAATCTAACAAGCTGTTTGGGGAAGTTGAGTGTCCAAAGGAGTTTCAGGTGAACCACGCAGTTTACTATTTGATAGGAGAAGCTGGTCTTTGGTGGTCACAAAATGAAGTTGTGATTAGGGCTTTGCCAGGGTTCGATTAGGTTGTGTTCTAGGAACATATCCTCAATGATTTTTATCCTGTGTTCCTTCAGAAATTGAAGTCTGATGAGTTTTTGGAGCTTAAGATGGGGAGTATGTCAGTTACAGAGCATTACTCAAAGTTCATAGAGTTGTCTAGGTTTGCTAAGGAGGCTGTGGCAACAAAAAAATTAAAGGCTAGTCATTTTGAGAGAGGGTTACCCTTAGACATCCAGTTGCAGTTAGCCGTGCAAGTCTTTGAGTTTTTGGATGAGCTATATGGTAGGGCTACACATCTGTATGCCTTAGACCTGAAGAAGAAGGAGATGCAGAGAGAAGGTGAGACGAGGGAGAAAAGAAAGGATGGTGGAAGAAACTTCAACCAACAAGAGAGTCATGGTGGATTTAAGAAGCGTCATTTCAATAATAACTTCTAGGAGTAAGGGAAACTTTGGGAGGCCTACTAATGGAAATGGGAATAGGGCTCAGACGGCTAATCAAGGAGGCTGTGTGTACTTCTGCAAGAATTTTCCTAACAATTACCAAGGAAAGGACTGTGTTGGGAACCCAATGACTTGTCATTTGTGTAACAAGCTCGGACGCAATGAGTATGAGTGCTTCTCCAAGAATAAGGGAAAGGAAGGACAAGGTTCTCAATTCAAAGAGATCTCAACTGGGGGTCAGCAGAAATGTTTCCAAGGAAACATGGGTGGAAAGGCAATGCCTCAAGCCTGGAATACAAATGAAGGTGGAAATGGAGGAGGTCAGGCTTAGACCTCGAATACTAGGAAGCTGAATGTGATGGGTCGAAGTGAAGCTGATGCTAGTAGGGATGTGATTACTGGTACTTTCTCTATTCACTCTCTTCCTGTTAAAGTTTTGTTTGATTCTGGTGCAACATATTCTTTTGTATCCACTAATATTTTGGAAAAGTTAATACCTGTGTTGGGAAAAGTAGATACAATAGATATGTCGACAGTGTTACTATCGAGACAAGAAGTACAGTGTTCAAGGATATTTTTGGGTGTTTCAGTTGAAATTGAGGGAGTGGAGTTTAAGGCTAACCTAATTGAGTTTGATTTGGGTGACTTAGAAGTGATTTTGGGGATGGATTAGTTGAGTGAGCATAAGGCTGAGATTTTGTGTGAGCCACAGAAGATCTGATTAGTTAATAAGAGTAAGAAAGTGAGCTATTGGAGGGCAGGAAGGCCAAAACACAACAAAATAGTGTTAGTAATGAGGTTTGCTAGGTTTGTGAAGAGTGGTTTTCCAATTTACCTCTGTAGTGTGAGCGATGTAGATCATTTTGAGACTACTAAGCCCGAGGACATTGAGGTAGCGATAGATTTCCTGGACATGTTTCCGGAAGCGATTTCGGGGATGCCTCCAAAGCGGGAAATCGACTTTACCATAGACTTGGTTCCAGGAACAATACCTATTTCCAAGGCACCATATAGGATGGCACCTGCGGAAATAAGTGAGTTGAAAGAGCAGTTACAAGAGTTGTTGGAGAAGGGTTACATTAAGCCTAGTGCTTCACCTTGTGGAGCACCAGTGCTATTTGTAAAGAAGAAAGATGGGAGTTTGGGGTTGTTTATTGACTATAGGAAGTTGAATAAGGTGATGATCAAGAACAAGTATCCTTTACCGAGGATTAGTGACTTGTTTGATCAATTGAAAGGACCTACTGTGTTTTCAAAGATTTATTTGAGGTTAGAATACCATCAGTTGAGAGTTGCTAATGAGGACATACCAAAAACGGCTTTTCGTACGAGCAATGGGCATTATGTGTTCATTGTTATGCCTTTTGGGTTAACGAATGCGCTAGAAGTTTTCATGGACTTAATGAATAGGAACCTTCAGCGGTTCTTGGATAAGTTTGTGGTTGTTTTTATTGATGATATTTTTGTTTTCTCCAAGAGTAAAGGGGAACATGCAGAACATTTGAGGATAATTTTGATGACACTAAGGGAAAATAAATTGTATGCTAAGTTCTCAAAATGTAAGTTCTAGTTGGAGAAAGTAGCATTCTTAGGACATTTCGTGTCAAAAGAGGGAGTTGAAGTAGATCTTGTCAAGATTGAATCAGTAAAGGAGTGGCCTACACCTAAAAATGTGACGGATGTACAGAGTTTCTTAGGGTTAGCAGGATATTATAGGAGGTTTGTGAAGAACTTTTCGAGAATCGCTAAGCCAATGACGTCGTCAATGAAGAAGGACTGTAACTTCTTTTTCACTCAAAAAGATTTAAACATGACACAAAGGAGATGGCTTGAATTGATTGTGAATTGACAAGTTTATGAAAGAATTAGAAGCATGATTATATATTGTTTTGACATTCCACATTTATAGTATTATAAATTCTTCAAGATTAAATTGGAATGTTATAATTAGTTTAAAAGTTGGCCAATAGCTTATTGAAGAAGAAAGGAAGTTATTTAAATTGATTAGTTGCTTATTCAACAAGAAAAGTAATTCGTGAATTTTTATTCACATAGATAACAGAGGTTAGTGAGCAGATATCTTTATACATGTTGCCACTCACAGTTTAATGTGTGGTCAAGGAAAAGGAAAATAGTTAGCCACTCAAAGTTAATGTGTGGTAAATGAGGTTTAGTTTAATTAAAGGACACACGTAAGATTATTTTTAGAATCACTTTAAATCGAAGATAATTAATATGGCTTGCATGTGTGCTTGTATGCACGCTTTTATGTGTTGTGATGTGTGAGTCATAACATTGTTAAACCAGTTAATCACGTAAAATGAAAGAGGATTCACCCCAAAACTCTTGGAACGTACTTACCTTGAGTATGAGCAATGAGGGGAGTCGTGTGGAACAATGATCTATGGCTTCTAGTTGGAGTACACTAAATGCAATATTCTTGAGGGAATGATACTACATATGATAGTCCACATATGCCCACCAACGATACAAATTCTCATGTTGTAGTTCCAGCTAGCAAGACAAATAATGTGGTGATTGAAGAAATCGATTCAGAGCCGATTATTGAAAAGGAAATGGAAGCTCCACCAAAGAAGGCCACTGTACAGGCTATCGCAAACCTCTTAAAAAATAAACCAAACAACCTTAACTAATATAACTAGGGAAGTAGGAACTGAAACCATAGGGAAGCTATTGAATTATAGTAGTCCTAAAAAGTAAAAACTGTATAATGGGCCTTGGTTGAATTTCTTAACTAATTGACTAACAACTAGAAGAACAACCAAACTCAAATTATAAAAACCTAGGGCAATTGGTTCAACATGAACAATCAACAAACTCATAAAATAATTATCAATCAATTCACTACGTTCATTAAGCTAGGGCACACTAATTCTCTCGAACTTAGACTCCCTCAAAACTCCTTTACTAGCTCTCGCTCGCATACACTCATTTTGCCTATCACTAGTACAAAAATTCACTTTTGCTGCGGTTTTTTTAGGGGTATTTGCTGCGGTTTTTAACCGCAGCACTTGGAGCAGCAACAATAAAACAACATATTAATTTGCTGCGGTTGAACCGCAACAAAAAAATGGACTTTTTGCTGCGGTTATTCACAAAACTGCAGCAAATAAGCACCCAAAAAATAATTTCTTTTTTTTTTTTTTAAATTAGCAGCTGAAATGTTATACATACATAGAATCAATTATTTTCAATATAATTACACTTCTATCACAAAAAAAATACACCTCTATCACAAAAATACATTTGAAATTTAAGTTAAACAAGATTCATTACTTCAAAGAAGAACAGAAGAACATCAAATACATAAAAGGTTGTAATTTCAATCGAAATAATTACACCATGCAGCAGCAGCTGCTAACAGCAGCCCCGCCGTAATTGAACCCACCTGCGACAAAATTCTACTTTACACTGCGGTTAAAGGGTGCTCAAAATGTAGAATTATTGATGCTACAAAGTAAAACAGAAGTTACACTAATGGCAGAATTTTCAGGACATGGCACTAATCCATTACAACTAATGGACGGGTGATACTGCAAATATTTCAGGTGCTCATGGGAAAGTGGCGAGTTTATTTCATTCTGTCTAATTGAGGAAATAGCATTAAAGGTTCATACACTCAAGGAGGTGAGAAATAATGTAATAAATCAGCTCATCAATAGGAATATCGAGGGATTGAAGAAGAATAGGAGTACCCAAGAGAACCTCCACTAATCATCCCCAACTCCAAAACTAGAGACATAGAAAAATAAGTATTTTTACCATTGAAGATGTAAGAGGCTTCTTATTTGCCAGAACAATACTGCCACCCAGTTCAAGCACCTTCTTCAAGATCACTATTGTTTTGGAACTAGCACAGCAATCTACAACAACCAATCCTGCCAAACCAAGTTTGAAATGCCAAAGAATTGAGTATTTTCTTGGCAAGGTGTTATCATCATCACCGTCATCATAATCAAAGCCTTAATCCCAAAAGGATGGGGTCGGCTACATGAACCAATACTTGGCAAGGTGTCATCATAATTAAAAAAAAAATTGGAAACATATGAATATATGATACTTTGGTTAATGTCCATTAGGAGTGCAAGGACTATATATAAAGAACTCAAAACCATTTTTTATAGTTGTAAAACAATGAATCAACATTCCTAATAACCAATAACATTGATTATCATAATGACTAAAGAACTTGGTAACTTTAAATTCACATGAAACCAAAGCGTTGCTTACTTTTTTAAGTGAGATACGAAATACAAGTTCTATAGAAATAAGAAAACATGCATTCATCTACCAAAAATAAATCCATACACTTATTCTCATTCTCATTCACATACACGTACACCTTCCTTCAACTTCCTACATAAGAGCTTTGTTAAACAACGCGCAAGGATATCTTGTAGTAGCCCAAAGCTCATACAAAAACAACAAAATGTAGAACCCCTTGTTAAAAAAATAACTAAATAACTGATTAACACATTCCCTCAATTCTAAACTACTCCCTCCGTTCCTATCAATTTGTTATACTATGTACTTGGAATCTTTTTATGACGGAAAAAAAAGTCAAAGCGTAACAAAATCAAGGAACGGAGGGAGTACTTATCATTCATAGTAAGTCAATTTAGAATATTAATGCACCAAGACTTGTAAATTAAAGATATCAACACAATACATTGCATTAAGCTTACATTCTTAAAATAACTAAAGTAACAACAAACCTGTGGATCGAACTAAATGACTTGCAATTTCAGAAATATTAGTGATTGTCTCAGAATTTGAGAAAACTTGATAATCACCTACATTATACAATAACCCCAGAAAAAAATAAACAAAAACCCAAAATCAAATCACTAATTCAACATTTCATTAATCAACAATCAAATTAAATGATTAAACCAAACACCAACAAAAGGAATACAATTAAACCCTTTTTAACTAACTCACTTACCAAGTGAAGTAAGAGAATCAAGAGAAGAACCATTAGATTTAAGTCGACAAATTTCATTGATTGAATCATCATCAAGTTCAGTAGTAAATATATCAGGAACAGAAAGCAAAGATTTACTATCAGCAACACCAATAACTCTCAATCTAATTCCCTGAAAAAAATTCAAATTGATGAAAAAGATTAAATTTTTATTATGAAAACAATTAAATTGTAACAAATTTTTATCATCATCATTAGAACCAAAAACCACCTGAAAACGCCTCCAAAAGCCACCAGAAATCGCCTCCAAAAATCGCCTCTAAAAGCCACCAAAACTCGCAAAATTCGAACACAAAAATTAAAACACAAAATAAAACATGAAAATGAAAAATAAGACCGAAAAAGGAGAGAAAATTGAAAATGAAGAGGGAGATGATATTTAGGTCTGAGATGATATCGCTGAAAATCGCATAAAAATTTTCAAACATAAAAACTAAAAAAACAGAACAAAATTGCTTCATAAATTGAATTCATGAAAAATTTTAAAAAACCCCAACACAAAAAAACAAACATAAGCTCGACTTAATCTTGACTCTCCACCTTCCGAAAAACCCCAACACAAAACCATTCTAAAAAACCCCCCAACATAGAACTAAAAACATAATAACAAAAACCTAATAACAGAAAACATAAATCAACAAAAATATCAGAAAACTCGATAACATTTTAAGAAGAACAAACAACAATCACGAAAAAAAAAAACATAAATCAAATAACTGACTGAGTTATGAATGAGAGATCTTTGATCTTCAAACAATTTGTCACCTGATTCTCTTGACCTTCGAATGAGAGATCTTCGATCTTCGATCTTCAAACAAAATCAGAAAAAAAAACATAAATCATAAAATACAATTAATTTAAAACCGCAAAAAACAAACCCAAAAAAGAGAAACTTTACCTCTTATGTGAGAATGAGAAAGAGAAGAAATGAGAATGAGAGAGGAAAAGGCGAGAATGAGAGAAGAAAGAGGCGAGAATGAGAATGAGAGGGAAAGATGCGAGAATGAGAGAGGGAGTTAGGGTTAGAGAGATTAAGAGGGAGAAAGATCAGAAAGAAGATAAGGGGAGGTGGAAAAATGAGGGAGTAGCTTTATATAGGTGGTAATATTATGGGCTTGGGATAAGGGTTATTTTAGCCGGTTTTGGGGTTGGATTATTTGCTGCGGTTCAACCGCAGCAAATAACATAAGAAAACCGCAGCAAATAACTATTACTATTAAAATATATATACTATTTGCTGCGGTTCTTTAAAAATCCCAAAGAACCGCAGCAAATGTGGTGCAGTAAAATCCAATTTTTGTACTAGTGTATTATTCAGTGGTCTTATTGTGGTAATCTTACCTCTCGGTCCTGATTTCGACAATTACCAAACTAAACTAAATCTGACCACAATTTAATTGCAATCAAATAAAATCAATAATAGGAATTTAACTACTAATCAAGAATTAATCAGTTAATACTAAATTAATCCATAAATATGTTCATGGGTCCCCTAGCCCTAGAAAACTAATTTCTCATACATAATTATAAAAACAAAAACAAAAATCAAATAATAATTCATAATTCATAGACATAAATAAATAACTATTAACAAATTACTAAACAAGAATTAATTGGAAAACTAAAACTAATCAACAAAAACAAATCAACAAACTAAATTGAAAACAAAAGTAAAATGATAAAACTAAAAAAAAGAGAGAGAGAAAGGGAAAGAAATTACTAAGAAAAATAAGCTTGAATTCAATTGAACTAATTGAGAGTGTTTGACAAACCAACCTAAACAAATCTAGAGAGACAAAGTAATTAGGATTCTAATCTAGGATTTGTTACTAATAGCTCATAGAAGAAGGGAAAACCGTCCTCAAAACATAAGCCTATTTATATTATAAATTAGGCCTTGGAAACAAACAATCCGCACAAAATACGGAGTCCAACAATCGGACCGAAAACACTGGCCCCTGTGCCCGCAGCCCACAAACCTGCGTTCTTCCATGTGCCCACATGAGGCTTGTTTTGCTCTGTGTGAAAGGCCTGTTCTATGTTGTGGGCGCATAGAACAACAATCCATACGATTACTGCGCCCGCATGGGTACCTTTAAAGCCCATTTTTGACGATTTTCTTATTCAGCTCGATTCTTTTAATTATTGCTTTTAGCTTCTCATTCCTTGGCATGCATCCTGAGGCAAAGCCGAATTGGCTTGTTTAAGTTGATTTTGACTTTATAACTCCTATTTACGCACCTAAAACACATGAATCAAACCGAAAACTGCGCATAGTAACTATTGAACATAAAATTAACATTAAAATCACTCAAAATCACCTAAAACCGCTTACACATCCAAACTACCAATTAGCACTAATGAACAATATTTAACCGAAATAAAGCCACAAACTCAACTATTAAGCACAAAAATCAACCGAAAACAAGGGGAATAACACTATATAAATCATGTATATAAAATTCCACCAAACCAACCCTTTGCTTGTCCTGAGAAAACATATAAACGGACTACATTCCATAAAACAAAATAGCCATTACAACTCAAGAGAACATATGAAGACACATTGATCAAACCAACCAATAATGTACCCAATTACCATCCTTCCTAAAACCAAGTCAAACAAAACCAACCAAGCAAGTTTAATGGATTGATGACTAGAGTAGCTCAAGTTGTCACCCCACACATTAAATGATGAGCTTATTTCAATGAAGCTCTAACCCTCACCTCCCAACCACAGATGGAATGCAAATGCAAAGTGTGGCTAAAAATACAAATGAAGGATAAAAAGCTCAAAACAACAGACTAAGGGAAAATATGTGACGGAATGTCTAAAATATGTAAATTTGGAGGCTCCTAAAAGAAATGAAGGCCTTTTATCATTCGCAACATGTACAAAACCACACACTAGGGGAAAATACCTTATTTGTTGTGGTTAAATATGGGGCATATGCTGCGGTTCAGGGCCACAACATACCCAGTAGCAGCATTTAAATGATTCATTATGTGCAGCGGTTCCAAACCGCATCATATAATCATGTTATATGTTGCGGTTCCTCAATTAAACGCAGCATATAATACTTTTTGGTGGGGAAAAAACAACTATATGCTACGGTTTTTTCATATGAATCGAAGCATATAGCTGCTTTCCCACAAAAAAAAATAGTTATATGCTGCGTTTCTTCAATTTAGGCCGTAGCATATAATTATGATTTATAATTTATTTCTATTAATAATAATAAAATTAATAATTATCATAAAATTAGTATTATTTAATCTCTCGTAGCAAAAATATATTAAGAATCATTATAAACACACATACATTAAGAATTATTACAAACAAATGTAATGAATATATATAATGCATATATTCAACATATAATAATAATAATTATTCACATATAATATATGTACGATGCAATTACTTACGGTAAAATTTTATACGGTCAATTAATACAAGCACAACGTGAAAACTAGCTATCAACATGTCTACGCGTAATGCATCTCAACACCAATACATCATCTCAACACTACTACTATTAATTCCGACTAATATAATAATTAAAATGCTCAAATTAATTAAACTAAGAACAATAAGTCGTTAGAAACTTTTTGTTTCAGACTTCTTCAATCTCTCCGTTGGTGAAAGGACCTTCCCTACTTGATACGCTCAAAACCTGTAATTACATTCAAAACCGCTCAAATTAGATTGATCAATTCAAATTATCAAAAAGAATGTCGGGGACTCGATTAGCAACACAACAAGCACAAGTTTGTCAAACATCATATGTGCTACACTTATCCTGCTTCTCCCATATATAATATTCACTTCTAGCAATCATGTCATCCCTCGAAGATGCAAAATATATAACAAGCACAACACAACAAATTAAACGTAGCTTCACACTATGAAGATCAGAACATGAAGCACCGCTTCAGAACAACAAACAACAACTAATTAGCAACTATATTGTTTCAGAACAACAAATTAAACACGTATAGCTTCAGAACAACAAACAACAACAAATAACAACAACCATAGCTTCAGAACAACAAAAAACAATAACATAAACTTATTAGAACAAGCAGTTATGTTCTGAAGCTGTACAACAATAGCAGAAGTTGTTCAGGACAACAAACACTCCCTATTTAACTTCAGCACATATTACTGACACTTATAATAGCTCAGCTGAACAACAAACAACAACAACCTACCTTCAGAACAACAAACAATAATAACATAAATGTAACAGAACAAGTAATTCTGTTATGAAGCTGTACATCAATAACAAAAGGTGTTGAGAACAGCAAATAGTCCCTATTTAGCTTTAGCACAGCTTACTGACACTTATACTAGCTCAGTAGAACAACAAACAACAATAACAGAAACTTATCAGAACAAGCAGTTCTGTTCTGAAGCTGTACAACAATAACAGAAGCTGTTCAGAACAGGAAATAGTGCCTATTCAGCTTCAGAAAAGTTTACTAACACTTATACTAGCTCAGCAAAATTCCAACAGCTTCAAACGGTACTAGCTTCAGCACAGCTTCAGACGATACTAGCACGATCAGAGACTTATGACCTCAAGTCATACTTATCCTTGTATTTTCAATAATTATCCATCAACTTCAGCCCAAGCTTTCAATTAATATTACAATCTTCATTACTTATTCATATCAGAATTCCAGTTCACAACATATTAAGATATAACCTCATCAAATTTTGGCGCCATTGCCGGGGACTAACGGTATTTGAATTTGTTATCTTTGATTTATTTTTGCTAAGCTTTTGATTTGGATTGTTGCGTCGGTCATCATCTCCTTTTGGTTTGATCTTTTGTGTCTAGTTTCCTTGTTGCATGCAAACTTGAAGTACAGGTTAAGAGGAATTGATTCTAATAGACCTTGAAATCGAAGCTACTGCACGTAAGGAAGGAGGTAAACGTAGAAGAAATCAAAGCAAGCGGAAAAACATGGCCGAACAACCCAAATCCTTGTGGGAATATGGTGTACCGGACACAACTACTGGTATACTTTCTAGTATTGTGAGGCCAACTGCTAAGGCTGCGAATTTCGAGCTGAAGACTCACTTTATTCAGTTCATCTCTAATGATGCATTTTCAGGCTCTCTAAGTGAGTGTCCCGTTAGCCTTATTGACAGTTTTCTGGAGAAGCATGACACCATCAAGATTAATAATGTTACTGATGATGCTATTAGACTACGACTTTTTCCTTTCTCTCTTCGAGATAGGGCAAAGGAGTGGTTGAGAGATGAAGGCAAGGGTAAATTTGGTACATGGGACAAATTGGTGAAGGCGTTCTTAGTGAAGTTCTTGGGCCAACAGAAGACATCACAACTAAGAAATCAGTTAGCCACTTTTCAACAAGAGGAAGATGAATCATTATATGATGCTTGGAGGAGATTTCATCGATTGTAGAGACAATGTCCTCATGATGGGATCCCTAAATGGATGTTGATACAGACTTTCTAAATTGGTTTGACTCATCACAAACGGCTTTACATTGATGCTGCATCTGGAGGTTCTATCATGACTAAGAATCCAACTGAGGCGAAGGATTTAATTGAGAAGATGGCTGCAAATGATAACTGTCGTCCAGGTGGTCGAAGTGCTACAAAGAAAGAAGGTCGATATGATGTCGATGCTTTAACTACATTGACTAACACTGTGGAAGCATTATCTCATAAGGTTGATCAACTTCAAATTGGTTCATCTATGGTGGCTTCATGCGACACATGTGGGGTACAAGGACATATTGCTAATGAGTGTCAACTCAATGCTGCTGGGATGACGATTGAACAAGCCAATGCTCTCTATAATAATAATTCTCAAAAAAAGTCATTTGATCCTTATTCCAACACATACAACAAAGGGTGGAAGCATAATCCTGCATTCTCATATAAGAACAGTCGAGCTCAATTAAATCTGCCCCAACAAGCTTGTAGCAACTTCAATCAACCAAGTTTTTAAACTAGGGCACTTTTCAATCAACAGTTCAACCAACAAGCACCTCCTTCTCAACAAAAGTCTAGCTTGGAGCACATGATGGAGGATTTCATGTCCTCTACAAATAGCTCGAATTAACAGTTTTAAGCTTACCAAATGAAACAGAATGAAAAGTACGATAGTCAAATCCAGCAAATTCTGGCCCAAAAGAAAAATTTGGAGAATCAGATTAGCCAACTTGCTCAACAAGTAGGTCAATTGTTAAAGAATCCTTGGCAATTTCCTGGGACCAGTGAGCAACCACAAAAGGGTCAAATGAATGCTGTGATTGTAAGGAGTGGTAGAGAGTTAGAAGATCCACCAATGAAGATACCTCATAATAAAGAGATTGTTGTAGAGGAGAATGTCGAGCTCAAGAAGGAGATAGAGAAGGAAGCTACTGCTATTCCCATTCAACCTTACAAGCCTCCTGTTCCTCCCACAAAGATTGGCTCGAGCAAAACTTGAGGAGAAGTGTGGTAAATTTCTCGATATGTTAAAGAAATTGCACATCAATGTTCCATTCTTAAGTGTTATCTCAGAGATGCCCTCTTATGCAAAATTTTTGAAAGACATGCTCTCAAACAAGAGGAAAATAGAAGAGGATGCAACTTTTCCACTGACATCAAATTGTAGTGCCATATTACAAATCAAGCTTCCAAAAAAAACTCGTAGATCCTGGTAGTTATTCTATTCCTGTTAAAATTGGGGATATAGAGATCCAAAAGGCGTTGTGTGATCTTGGAGCAAGCGTTAGTCTTATGCCACTATCAATGTGCAAGAAGCTTCAAATGACTGAACTGAAGCCCATACGCATATCTCTACAACTTGCTGCTATGACCGTGAAACTCCCTCTTGGAATCCTTGAACATGTGCCTATTCAGGTTGGAAATTCTTCCTCCCATGTGATTTTGTGGTTATGGATATGGAAGAAGATGCACAAATCCCAATTATTTTAGAAAGGCCGTTTTTAGCTACTGTTGGAGCTCTTATCGATATGAAGAATGGAAGGATTTGTTTTGAGTTAGGTGAAGAGAAGATTGAATTTCATCTTCCCAAATATAAGATGGACTGACCTTTGGTGCATCGAGTCAATGCGTTACAACAAGTGTTCACTCCCAATGCCACCAAAGAGGGACATGTTAATCATGATTTTAGTTTCGATGGGGGTACTGGCTTGAAGAACAATGCTGCAAATTTCTTGGTTAACGAGTGTACACACGGTATGAATCTGTTGAAATCCATGGACATTATTTCTTTACCTTATTGATCTGACTACATGAAGGTTGGTTTGAACGAAAAGCATGTTGAGTCAAGATTGAAGACATCATTAAGAAGCGGGCAGTATTACGGACAAGATCATGGGGTAAGTACTCCAAATGGTGATCCAAGTTGAATTAAAATGGAGGTCGAGCTAGATGACCTTAAACTAGCGCTCCTTGGGAGGCAACCTAAGTTTCTGAGTGAGCTTCTCTTATCTCTCTTCTTTGTCATATGTATTACACATTTGAGGACAATGTGTTTCATTTAGCTTGGGGGAGGGATACTTATCTTTATTTTCTTTCTTAGTATAGATTTTATTGCTTTCTTAGGATTGTTGTGCGGTTTGTACCATCCATTACGGGTGGGAGTTTACGTGCAATGCAAAAAAAATGTACTGCTTTCCTAGATCAGGTTTAATCGCTTTCATAGTTAGTTTTTTTGGATGATTAAATGTTGAAAGGCTGAAATTGGATTGATGATAACTTCCCTGTACCCCCGCATTTTATAAAATGTTTTTGATTGATTTGAACATGTGATGGGTATTGCTTGGGAATCGCTAACCTAGACTTGAAATTGATTTAGCTTGAAGTTTTTTCTTATCTTGCCTTATAGCCATGTCTTGAGTAGGGCTTGAACTGTGTTAACGTGAGGATTTGAGCCACTTTTGTCTATTAGGCTACATTAAAATGTTTTCTTTCTTGTGTGCCTAGTTCCTGGTGTAATTGTGATCATGGGTTTGCCATTGGACATGAGTAGCTATAACTGAGGTATTGTTGTATGTTGCGCATGGTAAAAGTCATTCTTTTCTTTTAGAGCCGTCACACATATTCCTAGGTCGTCATTGGTTTCATTATTATCCCTTTGGTCCTAACTTTGAAGCTTTGACCTTTATTTGTCTATTAACCACATTATAACCTACTAAATCCATGCACTGCCGATTATATGTTTTATTCCCAAGCTTGGCTTGGGGGAGTTCTTTTGGTTTATGAGGTTCTGATGTTGGTTTGATGGTTTAGATGTTGGTTTGATGGTTTTGGTGTTGATTTGTCCTCCAATGTGTTACAGCACCATT
This sequence comes from Suaeda aralocaspica, assembly GCA_016808085.1. Lineage (NCBI taxonomy): Eukaryota > Viridiplantae > Streptophyta > Magnoliopsida > Caryophyllales > Amaranthaceae > Suaeda > Suaeda aralocaspica. Next base: position 515,705 of record PYUH01000034.1, on the reverse strand, counting down.
GTTGATAGGCTAAAAGTTTTCAAAGGCCTTTTGATGTAGATTTGATGGAATTTTTGTGATTGTAAATTTTATAAAGTCTCATATTAAGGCTCTTCGTACCAATGTCTAGGTTTATGTGAATTGAATATAAGAAGTTAAAGTGTTAATTGAAGTGAAAAGCGAAGATATGTGCGTGTGATGATTTTGTCCCTTGTTTAATCTATTTGGGAGAGACTAATCATTAAGAGTCATGAAACTAAATGAAGTTAAAAAAAAAAAATGAAAAAACAAGTTAAAAATGAGAAGAGAAGAAGTTCAAAGTTTGTAATAATAGTTGTATTTGGTTATCATACAATGTTATGGGTTGAAGTGAATTGAAATTAAAGTATGATTTGGTGTAGTTTGGTTGGAATTGGATGAATGAGGAGGGTTTGTTACATTACTTTGGTGTTGTTGGCAATCTTCTTCGGTTTATATGCGTACACCCCTCGTTTCCACCACATTATCCCAAATTTACCCTACCCTTCACCCTAGCCACGTTACAAGCTCATAAAGCCCTTTTAGATCTTCATGTGCATGCTTTGGTTATTGTGGAAGAGTCATTTGGCAAGGTCGTAGAGTATTAATTACATTTCGAGTCGACATAGGTTGAGTGACTACCCTACTAAACACTTGCATGAGGGTGGCATGTGAATTGTGGGATGGATTGTTTTTATGTATTGCATATTTAAACACACCTGCATATTGCATTCATCTATGGGTTGGTGAGATCTGGAGCTACATTTTAGATGCTCTACAAAATGTGTGGAGTGACAACCCGCGAGCTACTCTAGTCATTGACTCCTATCTCTTGCATGGTTGGCTATATGATTTCGATTTTTACGGATGGCGCTCAAGGTATTTTGAAAGGTTGGTATAGGAACTTGCATGCTCGGAATTGCTTGAGTTAATTGTGTTTTCAAAAGTTTTATGGGGTGAAGTCATTGTTTATCTGATTTGATTGCTTAGGGACAAGCAACAGTTTAGCTTGGGGGAATTTGATAACTCACTTTTATATCGGAATTTTCGGCATTTCTGGGTGCATATTTAGAGCATATTAGGTCCATAAAGTTGTATTTTAGGCATTAATTGCATAAATTATACATTTTGTTCTTTATTACGCTCCGTTTGTGGTTTCTTAATTTTTCAGGTAGTTTTACAACTATTTGGAAGCTTTCGGAAGCAAGTTAAGTGAAGCGGATAATTATACAAGAAAAGTGATATGAATATCAATAAGCAAAACTTCGATGGTTTGATAGAAGGTGCAAAACAAGATGCAACCATGGGAGAGTTAGTGGCTTATGGAGACACGAGACTCTTGGGGTTGGCTAGGGTAAATTTTTACGTGTGCATGGTGACATGCACAAGTTTCCTCACGTAAAAATCAAGCAAGCATAATTAGTAGTTTAGGAGTGTTGAGCTATATGGGTTTTCTTCCCACTTCATTTGATAGGGTTTTACCATATGGTGTTTTGTGATTTTCTTATTTAGTTTATGAGTCATGGTTGATGGAATCAAACATGGGAAACACAAAATTGGAGGTTTCTTGAAAGAAAGATTGAAGCTCAAAAGGTTTCTTGAAGTTCTTGAAAATGGAAGTCCATCAAAAATCAAAGGAAAATATGGCGGGTTGGATTACGGGATTTTGGAACGATTTTGAAGGATTTGGGCAACGTTGTTAACCGTGTTTTCCGTGTTGTTTGACTTGGTCAACTTTAGTTAGTTAGTTGAAAATATTGTTCTTAGATTTGTTTCTCAAAATATCTAAGATTTAGCCTAGAAAATCAGATTACAACCTTGGTGCGCAAGATTGTATCCGGTTTCGTATAAAATCTTTGTTATCCTAATGTTAGTTTGTTTATACCATAAATCTAGGGTAGTTAGGATTTGTTTAGGATATTCACATATTGTGTGACATGTTTAGCTATAAATAGGATGTAAAGTACATCAATAAAAATCAGATTAGATTGATTGAAAAACACATTGTTTTCCGTCTTTATTGTTTCACGAAAGAAAACAACAATTTGTGAGGATTTCTTGTGAGGAATTCAACGAGTGAGTGGTGCTAATAAGCTTTATCTCACGTGAGGATAGTTTTAGGATTTGAGGGTGCTTTGCTTTAATCAAATTCTAACAATTATTCGCCTTAGGACTTTGAATTTGTGGTGCGTCGCTTTATCAAATTTGTGTTCTAAGTTTATCTTGTGTGAGTGGCGTTTGTTTATAACAAAATTCACATCAAAAAGTTGAAGATTATAGATGTTTAACTCGAGGATTATCATCATATGACGTCTATTTTGCATCCATAAGGGTCATGGCGTAGCTTATTTTGGTGAATTTGAGTTAAAATTGAGGAGATGATGAAGTTTGTGAAAGATCAGTTTGACTAATGCTCGCTATTTCGGTCATAACTCAAGATATACACATCAGATTGATGTGATTCAAGTTGCATTAGAAACTTGATTCATAGAGCTTCCTAACCGTAGGTCATATGTCTCATTCCAAGGCCTAGAACTCAAGTTACAGCTTCCAAAGTTGACCAAGCATTTCAGAACGCTAACCAGCGCCCAATGGTTTGTGCGTTTTTCTCCTTCAAGGTGCTGCTCAGCCAGTTGGTTTTCCATGGGGAGTTGGTCGTCCCCTGCTGGGCAAAGGGCCTAATTTGTTTTATTTACAATTTCCTAATTTATTTCCTAATGTATTTTTCCTACTCTAATTCTAGAAAATATATATATAGGAAAGAGATTTATTAGGAAAAAAGGGGACTAGAGATGAGCTTTTTTGGCTCTTGAGCTTTCATGCATAATTGTAACATCTTCTTTTCTATTTTTCTCCTAAACATTCAGCATTCCACATTCAAAGTTCATTATTCTTCCACTAATCCAAGTAAAATTTCTTGCTTTCTTTCTTGTTATTATTATTAATTATGTTTTCTTTTATTATCTTTTTGATTTGCTTAATTAATATGTGTGAGTAGTTTTCCAATTCTAGGGTTAAGTAAAACCCTAGTCATGATTAATTCTTAATTAATTCCCTTAAATTCCCAATTTAATTGTTAATTGTTCTTGCTTAATTGAATGTGCTTATGCCAATCTTAGATTAGGGATAATAATTATTGTTATGATTCTATTGTCTCTATCACAACGGGAGGTGGGTTTTGATGGATTTGATTAATTAAATTAAGGACATTAAATTCTCCATGGGAATAGGTAGAACAGATTGTTAAGAAATTAGGGTGTCGTGTTTAATGTCTTCAATTTGTATGACTCCACGGGAGTAGGTTTGATTGTAAATTAGAGAAGCCATAAATACTCGGGAGAGGTTTATGGCATTTTTAGGGCGTGCCTTTCTTCTTGAACAATTTATTTGTTAAATTGGGGTAGGAATTAGTATTTGCATTGATTATGCTAGTGGTGATGCTTAATTCTAGGTGTTTTTAATCACATAATTTATCTTTAATCCTTATTAGATAGCATTAGTCAATTTAGGTAGTTTAGTCAATTAATTTTCTCAATCAACAATTTGGTTAATTGCTTAGCTAAATTTGAGTCAATTTAATCAATTCAAAACACTTAGTCTCTTGGGATTCGACCCTACTTGCCCGACTACATTAGTTAGGAGGTTTAGATAGGTTTATTTTTTATGGGTTCGTGACAACCTCATCACAGGATCTTCTTGCTCAAGTAGTAAATAGCATTTTCTTTTTCATCAATCGCTTGTGCTAGCATAGCTCCTGCTGCAGTTTGAGTGATAATCAAGAAATGCCTTAAGGGATGCCCTGTAGTATGAGGCACCAAAATAGGTGGGTTAGTGAGAAATTGTTTGGTTTTATCAAAAGCTTGTTGACATTCACCGTCCCACTGTTTCGGATCATGTAATTTTACAATCATGGTATTTAGAAGGGTTTTAGAGTGTTTTTTAAGTAATTTTACAAAGCTACAATTTTTGGAAAATTATCGAAAATCAAGTGTTTTGCAAATCAGAAAATAAAATAAAGTATGGAATTGAATAGAGACCATATATAGTGAAGGTTTCAGGTAAGTTTCCAATATAAAAAGTTAGTTTAGATTTGTAGTTTTACTCAACATGGTTTTAGTTTTGTTTTGGTTTTCTCTATGAAGGAGAATTCGAGATAGGAGACTTTTAGAAGTTGTGGCGGATCATCACTGTTATACAAGGTACATAAGTATAAAGGTGAATTGTTGATTTTGTATGTTAAGTATGTGAATATAAGTTGTTGCTTGCTTGGTTGACTTGTATGAGTAGGAATGTTAAAGGTATTTCTAATGTTTGACTAATGGTCAATAAAGAAGAAAGGAAAGTTATTTAAGTTGATTAGTTATTTAATAAATAAGAAAGGTGGTAATTGAATTTTTATTTACATGTATAAAAGGATCAAATAACAAAATTGTTAGCCACTCACAGTTAATGTTTGGTAATGGAAGTTTAGTTTAATTAAAGGACACAAAAAAATTATTTTAGAAATCACTTGAAATAAAAGATAATTAATATTATTTTGCTTGATTCTATACATGCTTCTAAGTGTTATGTGTAAGTCATAATATTGTTAAACCTGTTAATCACGTAAAGTGAAAGAGGATTCGCACCAAAACTCTTGGAACGTTACCTTGAGTATGAACAATGGGGGAGTTATGGGTGCTTACTGTAACTTCTATTTGGGGTACAAGACGTTGTACTCTTTTATATATTTAAATTTGCTGGAATTTCGTCACTATATGTGACATAGGTAATACTTTGTTGGAGTTTCTCCAAAGTTGGTGCCCAATAGGGCGATTGTTAAGGAAAGGAAATCCGTTCTATGCGAGATCTAAAGTTTAAATATAAAAAATAATTTATATAAGTTGAGTCTAAGCACAGGTATAAAGAGATGTAAACGGTAAGAAGTTGATGTAGCGTTTATTTGTTTATATTTTCTGTAGTTTATTTAGTTAGTTTTCCTTCCGTTTTTACGCCTTTTCCCTTTCTTTTATTAATTTTTAGTAATTTCCAGTTCCCCCGAATTTTTACAGATTTTATGCTCATATTTGTCTTGTTTTGCGTAATGTCTCCATTTTGTAGGATCTTTCGTTGAAATTTGGAAACCGAGCCAACATTCTCACAAGATCTTATGGAGTACGTAGCATGGAATGATTTATTATAGTCTTGGCTTAGGCGACTTGATCTTGTGCTTCGGGTCTCGCGATATCGCAAGCCGGCTCGGGGAAGTAGGCAAAGCTCCTAGCAGCCCCAGCACAAGAAGCCCACTCCTTTCTTTCCCCTACTTCAGTAACAAACTGAAGTAAGGGAAGCATAGAATAGGGGTTGCGGCCGCATGGTAATTGGCGTGCGGCCGCATGCCGCTGCTTCGTACAAATTGGCTTTTGCTTCTTGCTCTTCACACGTGCTTGGCCCTTGTTTTGCCTATATATTCACTTGTAAAGCTTTTTTAAAAGATAGGTAGACATAGTTATAGACTGATGAAGATAATTAGAACTATTATATTCTCACTAGATTAATCTTGTATTCGTAGATCATTAGTAGCTTTGTTCCTTAACAATTAAAACCAGTTGTAATTCAATCTCTTTTAATTCAATTCAAAGTTTGTTATTCAAGGTCATTGGGTTCATGTTCTTAGTTTCATCTTCCATTCAAGGTTAATTGGTTTACGCTCTTGGTTTCATGTTCTTCGTTTGGTTTGGCGGTTGATCATCGTTGTTACTTGGGCATCATTAGAATAAGCATCAAAGTTAAATAATAGAAGCTTTATAGTAAACTCTAAACTCTTCTTTATTTTCTGTTTTAATTTTCATTGTAACTATTTTTCTTTACCTTCTAGTTTTATTTCGTAATTCTTCTCAAGTTAACCTTGTCCTTGTACTCAATTTCCTTTGCTTTTTGTTCTTACTTTCTTCTGAAGTTAAACTTGTCCTCGTTCTTGTTCTTAGTTTCCATTGTTTTATGTTCTTAATTGCTTCTCAAGTTAAACTTGTCCTTGTTCTTATTTTCTAATGCTTTTTGTTTTAGTCTTTTCTCAAGATTAAACCTTGTCCTTGCGTCCATTTTCTCTATTGCTTTTGTAGTTTGTTTAAATCACTTGCATAACTTACTTCTTTTCAATAAAATTTATAAATAAAAAAAGCTCATCCCCTTTTTGATAAGTTTGTTTAGTTTCATTTATAATCCATTGTCATAAATTATTTCTTAACTATAACTTGTAATTATGGGTAAAAATATGTGTTTAAATTGCAAAATTTGTGGTGAGTAGTTTTAGTGCTAGGGTGTGGGTGAAACCCTCACCACCTTGTTGAGTTCCTAGCTTGTGTTTTGAATGATGACAAACTACATTGAACTATCATATTGTATGCAACTTTTGTTTGCATGTTCAAGTATTGAAGAATAAAGTCAATGGATGATAAGATGGAGCTCATAAAGCCAAGTCTTGAAGCTGGCATGATGACAAAGTTCATAGAGTCATGTTCTTAGGTCTTAGATGCAACGTAAGTGGTATGAAGGTTTATACATGCATTGTAAAGGTTAAGATTGGAGAAATGAACTAATTATGGATGACAAGGAACCTTGGTTGCTTGTCATACACAATCACAGGTAAACTTAGCTGACTGGAACAATCTAGAAACAGTGCTAAACCAGTCCTCTCGAGTTTATACATCCGTATTTTAGGAAACTTTTCTTTCCGTGAAAAGTTGATTTCAAGAATACACGGAAGCTTGGTTTGGTATGCAAGTAAGATATTCTTAAGTATGGAAAGTATGTTATATTATATTGTACTTATTTTATTTGATCTCAAATAAAATCAGTGAGAATGTTTTTCGTGGAACTACTTCCATAATCCTCAGGAAAATATTCTCTTGCAATATTCTATAACATACTAGCCAAATGCTTATTTAAGAGGATCTGTTGGCACACAAACCTAACTCTTTTACACGAACAAAAAACTGAAGAACATAGATTGCAAAAGTTCTCTGTCTAAGTCTTAACCTAGCATATACCCTACTACCACATTAAGATCTTAATATATTCTCCTTTATAAGCATTTAGGCTAATTATTATTGAGAGAGAAAGTGTTATAATTTGAGCATCCTATGAGTTTAGTTAGCTGGGAAAGTTGATCAAGGATCATCTTTATTTGAACCTTCATAGTTGAAGGTTGAGTCGAACTTCCATAGGTGAAAGTTGGGGAATCATATAGTGCATAGGTACATAATTGATTGTGTATAATTTATTTTGTTATTCTAAGTTGATTAATATAAAGAGTGAGTGAGTGGAGGACGTAGACTTATTAGAAGTCCAACCTCGTTAAATCTTGGTGTTGTTTGTTTTGTTGAATTTCTTTTCCGCTGCTTCAGAACAAGTTCTAATTGTTCTCATAATCAATCGAAAAATTCACAACAATCTCACAACACTCAATTAACCCACCCCCCTCCCCTCTTGAGTGCCACTTGCAAATTCAATTGGTATCATAGCCTAACTTCTTGAAAGGGTAACACCTAGAGAAGGAAGAAAAGATGAATACTCAAGAGATGATGAACGTGAATTGTGGATCAAGGCTGCCCAAATCCAATGCAACAAATTATTCTTGGTGAAAGATCAGCATGCAAAACATTATCATTAGTACTAACTATGAGTGCTAGATGATAATTAAGAGTGGTCCAAAGAAGGTGGCAAACAACACTGATGGCACAAAGAAGAAAGAGAATGAATGCAACAACATATAACTGAAGACACTCAAGAAGAATGCCAAGGCTATGTCACTTCTTCAACCATGCATTGATGATAATGAGGTAAGCCGTATTTTAGCATGCTATACTGCTAAGGAAATATTGGAAACTCTAGAGTTGGCCTGTGGTGGCACTAGTGAAGTTAGGAGATCTAAGGTATACATGCTTATGTCTAAATATGAAACTTTTGATATGAATCAAGATGAAAATATAAAAGATATGCATACTCGTTTTATGTCAATTATTAACGAAATAAAATCTCTTGGCAAAAGTTTCAATAGTGAAGATTTGGTTAGGAAAATTCTGAGAAGCTTGACATGTCAGTGGGTGCCGAGGTGTTTGTGAGCACTACGAAGGAAAGAACAACCATAAGCTGAGGGATGGCCTTGAAGGAAGAAGACATTGAAGAAGATCTGGATGGGAAAGGTCTCATGGCAAGAGGGTTTGAAACAAGTATCAGATCTTAATATAAGAGAAAATCCTGGAAGAACAAAGGCAACACAAAGAAGACCAGTACCAGCACTGTTTGTTTCACATGTGGTGAAACTGAACATATGATCAAGTACTATCCATCATGGAAAACTAACAAGGAGGGACCAATGGAGATAAAGATGACAAAGAGAACCATGCTTGCTTCCTGGGGTGATTTTGACTCAGGTGGTAAAAGTGAGGAGGACGAACCTATAGTTTGTGTGACTACTCTATTGGGAGAAGTGGACCAAAGGTAGACCCGTTCAAGAAAGAAGGGACACATGTTCTCATGGCAGGAAGGAGTTCTTTTGATGAAGAACAGGTAACTATTTCTGATATGCAAGAACAAATGAGATATTGTGACAGATATGAGTGATTAGGTTTTACAAATTCTGCTATTGAACAAAATGTTAAAGGTAATGTTGCTTATAAGGCTAACAAAAAGAAGCTAAGAGAAGTAACTCGAAGCCTAGACCTGAGTGAGTGGCGTTCTACAGAGCTTGAACATATTTGTACTGAATTGAAAGAAAAATTTAAGAGCTTGAAATAAGTTTGGATCAAAAGAATATAGATGTTGAGACGCTAAAACCTCAATCGGTTTTTTCAAAAACAGATTTTTATCAAATTAATGAAAGAGGTTTTAGTAAGCTTAAGGAGGCAAAAATAATTGGTCTAAAATTGGAAAACATGATAAAACAAGGAAGACAAATGTAAAACAAACCTGGGTAAGAAAGGATAATATCGGACCAGTTCCTAATGTAAAACTAAACCTTGATTTGTTTGTGCAGGTTAGAGTGAAAGGAAATCCATATTGGTATTTGGACAGTGGTTGCTCAAGACACATGTCAGGAGATAAAAGTCAATTTGTTTCACTCGTAGCTTACGAAGGTGGATGTGTTACCTTTGGAGACAATAATAAAGGTTTGATAAAAGGTATAGGTAAAGTTGGTAAGACCCATTCTCAAGCGATTGTTAAGGTATACTTTCTTAAAGGTTTGAAACATAACCTCTTGAGCATATCTCAACTATGTGACAAAGGAAACCATGTTGAATTTACAACCAATCTTTGTCACATAGTCAACACTGAAACAAAGGAACTGGTCTATAAAAGGTTCCGACACAATAATGTTTACATAACATTCTTGAGTAAGATTCCTAAGACCAGTTCCATTTGTCTCAATGTTGTAGAGGATGACCATTGGTTGTGGCACACGAGACTTGGATAGGTAAGTTTTTCTTTGTTAAATAAACTACGATCTCAAGACTTAGTCATAGGTTTACCTAACATTAAGTTCGCTGGAGATCATATTTTCCATGAGTGTACTAGACGTAAGCATGCCAAGTCCTCTTTTCAATCAAAGAAGGTTGTAAGCACCAGTTGACCATTCGAAGTAATGCACATGGATCTGTGTGGGCCTATACGTGTGCACGGTCGAAATGATCATAGTTATGTGTTTGTGTTAGTTGAGGATTACTCTCATTATACTTCAACAGTCTTTCTAAAATGAAAAAATGAAAATTTTGAAGAATTTGAAATCTTGATAAAACAGATCCAAAACAAGTTTAATCATCAACTGGTCTCTATCCGGGCTAATCATGGTTTTGAATTTGGCAATGTTAGCTATATATCCTACTGTAATGATCATGGTTGAAAGGAAAAATCGCACGCTAGAAGAAAAGGCAAGATCAATTCTTCTGGAGAGTGGTTTACCTCAAAACTTCTGGTTTTAAGCTATGAGTGCTGTGTGGTATATTTTAAATAGGGTAATGTTGAGACCTTTACTAAAGAAAAAACCTTATGAGCTCCTTAGGTGATGAAAACAAAACATTGACCTTTTACACGTTTTTGGGAGCAAGTGCTTTGTACACAACAATGGTAAATCAAGTTTGGACAAATTTGATCCTAGGAGTGATGAGACTGTTTTCATTGGATACTCCTCACACTGCAAGGCATACAAAGTTTTCAACAAAAGAACCTTGTGTGTTGAAGGAAGTATCCATGTCCTATTTGACGGAACTAACATGTTCTTCAAGCATGTGCAGGTTGATGATGCTGATGAGTTCGAAATTGCCATGCTGAACTTTATAGGTGGTAAAGAAGGAGAAGTTGCTAAACCAGACTCACCACACAACTCTCCTAGAGAGGAAGAGTCTGGTCCAGCACAGAATCAAGTAGCTCAAGAAGTAAGAGAAGGAGATAGTAACTTAGAGGCTCATCCACATAAAGATGATGTAGCTGAGATCACTCTAGAATCAAGTTAACCTGCTCAAGGTAACAACAAGATAGGGGGAACTAGTATAAGAACCAGTTCAAAATTAGGAGGCACTAATTTAAACTTTAATATGAACAAATCTTTTAAGTATAAGTCATCTCATCCCTCTGATCAATCAAACCAAGGATGGAATCATGATTCTTCGGCAGAAGTACCTCAAGGAGCTCCTGAAAAGATGTTGTTTGCAAGACAGCAAATCCTATGAAACACCCATTCCAACTTCTACAAAAATTAGCCTTGATGAGAAGGGAAAGGATGTTGAGGGTAACCTGTACAGAGGTATGATTGGCTCATTACTTTACTTAACAGCCAGTTCGCAAGATATAGTGTTTTCAGCAGGGTTGTGTGCAAGATTTCAAATCAATCCTAAAGAATCTCACCTGAAGGCTGTTAAGAGAATTCTATGATATCTCAATGGTACTGATGATTTGTGTTTGTTGTTTCAAAAAGGTAGAAGTATGAACCTTATAGGATACACCGATGCTGACTTTGATAGTTTTATTGTTGACATGACGAACACTTTTGAAATGGCTCACTTCTTAGGTTCTTGTCTTATTTCATGGGGATCTACGAAACAATATTCTGTGGCCTTATCTACGATCGAGTTTTAGTACGACATTGCTGCTGTTTTATGTTGTGCTCAACTCTTGTGGATAATGTCACAATTATAGGATTTTGGGATCTGTTTCAAAAGTGTTCCCATCTTATGTGAAAACACAAGTGCAATATATATTTCAAAAAAACCTACCCAACATTCAAAAACCAAGCATATTGAGATTAGGCATCATTTTCTAAGGGACAATGATGAAAAAGGTAATGTGGAGTTGGAGTTTTGCAGGTCAAAGGATCAACTAGCTGACGTTTTTACAAAACCATTGATTAGAGAAGTGTTCATCAAGCTTCGTACCTTGTTGGGTATGCTTAAAATTAGACAATGAGGTCTTAGGTCTTGACTTGTCCCCTAGGCTAGTCATATGATGTCAATTTGAATATATTTTTCTTGTTTCTTCTTGCTTTCTAGGACTCACAAAGTCTTATGCGATGCTGAGCTGATCAATTTAGTACTCAAGTACTTTAGGATAATCTTGTAAAGTGTAAGTTGGCACAAACCAGTTGCAGACCATTACGGAACCAGATTCCAGAGGCGGTTATTTTAATCAGTCAGTTTATTTTCAAAAATTTCAAATTATTGGAAATAAATGAAGTAACGGTTATTTTAATCATTCTAAATCCTTAAAGATAACCGTTTGAATTTTTACTCTCTTATAAATATTCTGCTCTTCATCTTACTTTCCTTTTTCATTTCATTTCTTTGATCTCATGTATTCTATTTAAATTCTCTCTCGATTATATATTCTCTCACAAAACCTAAATTTCCTAAACTTTTCTTCTATCTCTCACTAAAATCGTTCAATCTAATTATGTCAAAGAGAAGAAGCCCAAGATTAGTTGAGAAAGAAGTTATTGAATCTCCTGAAATTAAAATGAAGAAATTAAAGAAGATGGATGATAAAATAATCGAATCAGTGGTAAAGGATGCGTTGGAAGAGGAAATTGATGAAGAAAAAGAAGCACCCTTAATCCGGAAGAATTCCAAGCAAGAAACATCAAAAGCTCTCACCATAAAACCAGCCACCCTAAAATTCACCACAAAATCAACCAATACAAATGCGGTCACTCTAAAATTAATCGCCAATGCTATCAAATCTTCCACTCCAAAATCCACAAAATTAACTACTGTCAAAAACCCATCCACACCAAAGTCAAAAGAAACCACACCAGCACTTGTGGAGACTTATAAACCTAAAGAGCCCAAAATTGCTAAAGAGTCTGAACCAGAGAAAGAAGTTGAACCCACATTTGAGTCAGAACCGATAGAAAAAGAAGTTGAGGAAGAAGAGGGAATCAGAGGAAGTTGAACCGAAGGAGGATATAGTTACTTACATGCGAAGGGAGTTGAAAGAAAAGAAAGTGAGTACAAAGACACCATAATCAAAAGAGGTTAAGGAAGTTCACAAGGAAGTTACCAAGCCGAAAAAACCAAAATATAAAACTCCAACACCTAAAACCACTCCCAAATTAGTGGAGAAATCAAAGAAGAAGGAAAGTGTTGATGGTGAAGGGAAAGTTGATATGGCTACTGAGAAGGAGGGCTCTAAGGCTATGGCCAGCAAGGGTGCTCGAGTGAAAACTATTGACAGGAAGGGTGCTGAGGCTTCCAAAAGCAAGGCGGTTATGCGAAAACACAGCCAGACCAGTCCACAGTAGGGTAAAAGATAAAGCAATCTGCTATTGTTGTTTCTATAGGTGCTAAACATAAGAAAAGTAAGTCTGCAACTCCTCAACCATTATATAATTTTAAGGATAGACAAATTATGGTTGGTTTCTCTATTTCTAAGAGTTGGGTTGAACGAAAGTTTTTTGGTTGAGAATAAACATACTTTAGAGTTTCAGTAATGGTCTGTGTTGTTTGCTAAAGATTTAGATGTGTTTATGACATTGGTTGAAGAATTTTATGAACACTTGGACGATGGGTCCGACTTTTCTTTTGTTAAGGATACTCCCAATAATCTATTTGAAAAGAAATTCGCTGAAATTCTCAACGTTCCAACTAAGGGACTTGATCTATATTAAAGGGAGAATTGGCCTTCTGTCAACGGAATCACAGTATAACAGATCCAGACCAGATTGTTTACTAGTCCACCTGATCCCAAGCAGGGATACACCATTGGCCACTGTTGACTCATGAATTGAAAGTAAAGTTTTGATGATGACTAACACAAACAAGCTTAACTAATATATACTTTGAGTTCCTATGAGATTTCACAGGTTCAAAGTGTAAGGAACTTGGAGCAATATTGAAGGAACGTAACAAGCTAAACAACCAAGTTCATGGAGAAGTTCCTAGGCAGAATATTGCAAAGGAACACAGAAGAAAGAAAAGAAGTTCCTTAGTAACACAGTTATGTAGGAACAAGCTGCGAGAATAGATCTGTTCCTACAGGAACAGGCGAACAAAGTCAAGACATCCACATGAAGTGTCTTGGTAAAGAGAAGAGAATTTCCAAGAAGATTATAAGCATAAGCTCCCCCCCCATAGAACTTAGTAATTCAATTGGAGTCTCAAATCAGATTGGAACATCAACCTAAAACCAAGTTCGAATCTATCCTACGAATGGTCTAGTGTAATTTATTGGGCTGATTTTGCTAAGAATAAAACGGCATCTAGGTTTTTAACAAGTCAAGAAATGTTGTTAAGCATCCTAGATTGTAGAAAAAGTCATGGTTCATGCACAAAATCGGTTAAATTAGTCAGTCAAAAGGCCTATTCTCCTGGTCTACATACTTGGGATAGTGGAAGAAATCATGATGTATGGATGAGCAAAAAACGTGGTTGAAGACTGAAGATTACAACCAGAACCATTCTATAAATACTCCAGAAATTCAGAGAAGAAAAGAACATCAGAGAACACATTGAGTTTTAACGAGTACATGTTTTGATGTTGTTTTTCCAGTCCAGTTTAAAAGGTCTTTTCAATGTATTAGAGTCAGATTGAGTTGTAATTAATGAGAAAAGAGAAGTGTGAGAAGATAGAAGAGTGAGAAAAAGAGAAGAGAAGCGAGAGATAAAGAGTGAGAATTAGAATCAAGTTCCTACGAACTGACGAGGGAAATTAGAGAATTAGTGTTGTATAGCTGTTACAGGCTATAATAGAAGTGGAGTTTTCTTCCTTAGGGCCAAGGAAGTTTTTCTCATAATATATCACTCTTACTCTTTAATTTGTTTAAATTTGTTTAAATTCCGCATACAAGTTCCACACAGCATTCACCCCCCCTCTTGCATTGTTCCTATAGAAACAACAGTTGGTATCAGAGCAGGACTCGGGAAATTCAAGCAACCTGAAGAGGGATCCTGAATGAACACTCACGAGAAGTTGGAGGAAGGTTACTCACTCACTCAAAGACACCCATGTTTGATGGAAAGTTTTATACTTATTTGGAAGAATCGATGACATTTTCATCAGGCCGAAATATTACCAGTTTTGCCGAGTGTGTTGAAGTAGTGACTATGAGGTACAAAAACTACCTGATAATGACACGTTCCTAGTTAAATGTTCTCGGAATATGAAAAGAAGATTTGAGAAAATGGAAATTAATGGACGTGCTATAAATGTTACAAATTGAGGTATTGGACCGCATGTAACACACCGTGTCATGGGTGCAAAACCGCTAAACAATATGGGATGTTATAGCAAGTAAACTCATTGAAGGAACTAATGAAGTAAACGATCTAAAATTTGATTTTTTAATTCTAATGAAAGCGTTTTGAAATGTTACCTAGAGAGTCATACAAGATCGATGCTTAGCCTTTTTACAACAGCACCATATGAACTTTCTTCTCTTGGAAAGATATCCCCTTGATGAGCGGTTTAGGAAAGTACTGAGGAGTCTCACCACAATAGAAAGGGAGAGCCAAGGTCACTGCACTCATGGAAAAAGTATTTCCACGATATACACATCGACACTTGCTGGGTTCCTCTTACTGACCCATGAATTTGCTCTGGAGGACTGGAAAAGATGTTCCAGAAGCCAAGGACCTGGCCTTGAAAGCTGAAAGTGGACAAATCATAAGAAGAAGAGGGATATGGCTTGCGTTGCTGGTCAGAAGATTCAAAAGGGCTCTCAACAAGAATCGAATTTCCTATAGGAACACGGCAGAAAATTCACTAGTACACAAAGGAATTTGTGTGGCCATAAGTGTGGAATCCTCAGATCACGTCATCAAAGACTGTCCTTTATGGGAACTGAAAAGGGGAAGTCCAAGGGTAATGAAATGTCAAGGAAAAGACAAGAACAAGTTACGAAAAACTTCTACAAAACCTGCTTATTCCAAAGATGTAAGGAAGCACATGGTAGCAAGGAGCCACTGGAGGAGTTATCATGAGATCGAAGAAGATGAACGAGAGAACAACCTATATGAAGGAATTGCCCAACCATTGCTTGATGGCCAAACTGATAGGAACGATTTCCAAAGTGAACACCGGATAATAAGGTTAATGACCACATTTGATCTTCTTTGTGGCTTTCCTCTAAACAATTCACTAGTAGACCTATGATAAAATTTCACAAATCTGGACTAAGGTTTACGATTAAACTGCATATGAAATAAGCTCGTTTCAAACTCGTAAGGACATATTGATGGCTAGGCTAAATAGAAACTGAAACGGAGAAAAGATTTTTCGACTTATTAGATGAAAATGCGATTTTACAGGCAAAAGTTTAAATTTCAAAAGAACTTTATCCAAATCACTATGGCACTAAATTGCTACAATTACAAACTAAATGAGAGTTTTCAACTGAAGGACCAAAAGATTCAGTCATCAAGAACTCGCGGCTTGATAGTGTCAAAAAGGACCTCACCTATGTAAAAAAGAAAACCAAAATGATAGTCAACACAAAGTTCCAACATGGATATGAATGCCCAACTAAAAGGACTGAAGGCCTCGGTTTTCTGATACAAAAGTAAAATGGGAAAACGGGAATAAATATGTGGACTTCCAAGTAGCAAGGTGTGTATGTTTCGGTGGAACCGGGTCTCTAAAAACCAGTGTTTCCATAAGGAACTCCAGTTTAGATGTAAATGCTGACACATAAACCACATGGATTAGAAACTTATGATGATGTGTCTACAAGGAACCCAAGGAACCTTGGTTCCCTAACCCTAACATCGAAATCTGTTTTGCAGGTGCAGTGAGGGGGAACAACATGTGTTATCTCGACCAAGCTGTGTTCCAGGCACATGAAAAGCGACAATTCCGAAGTTTCCTCTCTCCACTGTCAAGCCTACGCAGTGGGAACGTGGACGTTCTGGGGGAGACTTGATAATCAAAAGGGTAAGCAACCAGTTTGCCCTAATTAATTGTTGCGTTACGTCCATTTCCACATGCACTTGATTGCATTTTTTTCTTGTTGATGGTCTTCAACCTAACTTCTTACCTTTCCCAATTCCTGTTATAAAGGGAAGTCTGTTTGCTTCACTAATGAGGCATTGTTCAATCATCACATCACACAATCAGTTGTACTGGAAGAAAGACGCAAAGGAAACACCTACGTGGTTTATTACTACGTAAAGTCCCCAACTGGCACATTTTCCCTGTTTAAGTTGATTGAGGATGATCCTCTACTTTGGCACAAACGTGTGGGCATGCTAGTCTTCACTTTCTTGTAAACTTGGTCAAGGAACTTGTTGTTGTTTCCTAATGTCAAGTTCCTCTGTGACAAAGTTTTGTAATGCAATGTGCGAGAGGCAAGCATGTACGAAATTATTTTAAAATTAAAAGCTGGTAACACCACAAGACCATTGGAACTAGTCCAATGGATTTGTGTGGCACCATTATATCCAAAGTAGAGTAGTAAGCTATATGTCTTGGTATAGTGAAGATTACTTCTAGATAACATGGACAGGTTTCCTTCATAGTAAGATGAAACATTTGATGAATTTACAAGCTTGGGTTGTAAGAAGGTTCAAAAATCGAGTGTTTCACTTTTTCATGGAGATCCGACATGGAAAGGAAAAAATTTGAAAATTAACAAGTGTTTGAGTAGTTTTGGGCATGGGAACATGGCTGTCACAATTTTTCCGCTCCGAACACCTCAACAAAAGGTTGTTGTGGAAAGGAAAAATAGAACTTGGAGGAAGACATGCAAGAACATGCTCATGGCAAAGGGGACCTTCCAAGGACCTTCTGGGCAGAAGCAGTGAATCAGCAGTTCATAATAAATAGAGTCCGATAGACCCATCACTAATAAAACTCCCTATGAATTATTTAGAGGAGACGAAAACTATGTAACTCATCCTCACCTAGAATCATTTGGGTTAATGTTTTGGTCCATAATAATGATAAAGAACTTAGGGAAATTTGAATGAAAGAAGTGTGACGCTGTGTTCCATAAGGGTATGCCTCTAATAGTAAGGCCTATAGAGTTACAAAAAACAAGAAACATTAAGTTTCGAGGAAATTTACTTTATTTTTGTGAAACTAACTATAATGTAAATAGGGGGGGGGGGGGTAGATACTAACATTTTGCAGGAACATGAGGACTTTTGAAATAGGATGGTTAGAAGAGATCCAGATGACGAAAACTTAACATCCAACAATGTACAAGCAAGAGTTCACTGACGCTCAGTTCCACACTGAAGGACAAAACTAGGCAGTTCCTGAAGGAACAAGTGAATGATCCCACACAACATTGAACATGAAGAAAACAATCACTTATCCAAAGATTTCCTGAGAAACTGGAGAGCCAGTAGTTTCCCATCAAGAGACATTCCGCCAAAAAACCTTGGAAACACCAAAAGCTCATCCAACGGATCTAATTATTGGTGATAATTACAAGGGAACTCATGACCAGAGTCTCAAGTAAGAACTTCTGTGCCTTTAAAATGCATTCCTTGGTCCATCATGGAACCACCTCGCAATGCATATCGAAGCACTTGAGGATGTTGATTGATCCAAGCAATGCAAGATGAGCTAATCAATTGAAAGAAACAAAGGTGTGGCACCTTTGTGACTCACCCCGAACCCCAAAAGGTAATTGTCCTAAAAATGTGTGTTGGAACAAGCTAGAACTACGGCACTATAATTATGGAACAAGGCCAGATGATAGGTAAAGGTTACAACTCAACAATAAGGAATTGTTTTGAAGAAATTTGCTCCAGTTTGCCAGGTTAGAAGCTATTAGAATCCTAATTGATATTGGCTTCTTTTATGGGTGTTCAATTATATCCATGGATGTTAAATGTGCCTTTCTTACATGGTTTTCTTAAATGAAAGATGTTTTGTGGAACAACCCCTGGTTTTGAAAATCCTAAATTTCCAAATCATGGTCTATAAGCTCGATAAGGCTCTTTATGGGTTTGAAGCAAGCTCCTAGAGCGGGTCTGAGATGTTGTCAAAGTTTCTCTGTTGAGAAAAATGGGTCTTAAAAAAATAGGAAAAGTTGATAAAACACTTATGTTTATAATAAATAACCAAAGGAACTGATTTTCTCTATAGTCATGTTTACACGGTTTGATGATTTGAATAATATTTGGTGCTGACTAACGAATCCTTGTGTCACAGAATTGCTAATTTTATGAGCAGGGAATTTGAAATGACTGTAATGGTGAGTTTAATTTGTCGTTCTCGCTGCAAATCAAACAACTGAAAAAGGAACTTACAATCACCACAGAAATACATAAAGACTTCTCCAGAAAAGTATGGCCTGGGAACAATAAACAAACCATTACCTATGGGTACAACTCAGATTGGATGAGGAGGGGGATCCCAGTTCGGCAATTGGATCAAAGCTATATGAGGCATGAGTAGGGTTTCCCTTCATTTACCCTAACTGCTAGTAGACCAGACTATTGCTTCATGTTGGTGTTGTGCTTAGTTCCAGCTAATACCAGGAATCACACTTAACTGCTGTAAAGAGGATATTGAGATATTTGAAAGGAACTGATGACCTATCCTTATATCCATCCTCACTGTGAACAACATTTGATTAAAGGATTTGCAGATGCCGATTAATGGCACGTGTCCCTTGGTATAGAAAAAGCAACATCAGTATGGTTCATTCCTTGGAACATGTTTTAGTTTGCTTCTCTGAGTTCTAAGAAGTCAAAACATACAGTTGCTTTATCCCACTGCTAAGCATCCGAATATGTCTGTCGCTGCATAGTTGTTCCAGGTTGCTTTTGGAAAAACACCAAACTAAGGGACTTGTATATCTCTAGTATGCTTCGCATTTTTTTGTGATAATACTGTTCTAATGGTATTTCTAAGATCCATTCACCACTCATGGTTAAACACTTCATATCGTCATCATTTTTCTAAGGACTAGCGTAAAAAGGTTTTGATTTAAACTTTGAGTTTTTGTCAACAGAAAATCAAATTGCAGGACATCTTAACAAACCATTAAATAGAGAAGATTGAAAGATGAGGATGGAACTCGGATTGAAAAAGTGCAACAAAACCATGAAGTTCCCCAGGTACGTCATTATTTTATGACCACGTTCCTTGTGCCACTTCTCATCACAAATCCTGTGCGAAAGCATGTTCCCACAGGAACTTTAATATAAATCGCAAATGTCTATCATATTATCCTTAGTGTCATGATTGCTTGTCAAAGATGATTAATAGATGGTATGCGATACGTTCCTTCCTTTCATTTCACGTAAAATATTTTTTCCTTATTTTTTTTTCCTCATAAATTATTTCCAGAAATTAATTTTTGTTTATGATTGTTTCATATTCCTACCCTAAGGATGTATATATTTATTTTTTATTTTATATTCCATGAACAAATTTTGCTACAAATTACACGTAAATAGGGGGAATGAATTTAGAAGAACTTGCAAAATATACCAAATTTATATCCCACTAACATCACACCACTTTCCCTTAAATACCTATCTAATCAAACCCAATATTCACATCACATCCTCATTCTCAACAACCGTCAAAACCCACTTCTCCTTCTCTTTCACTTTCACTTTCTCACTCTTCATAACCCCCAAAAACTCAAAAATCTGTAACCATGATACTCACACTCATCTTCCATTGACACTGAAATCCAACCCCCACAACTAAAAAGCGACCAACCGAAAAAACCACTACAAATTAAATACCCAACCTAGTTCTCCATACTGAGAGAAAACGACAAAGGGACAGTCGAACCAATGGATGAGGAGAAGACATTGATGTTGTGACACTCTGGAAAACGACGGAGGTTGAAGCAGTAAGTATGTTCCGTTTTTGTTTTTAGACTTAGATTGGTGTAGTTCGTTGGGTTTTTGGAATTATTAATGTTATAGACAATCAGGGTGGATTAAATTACTAAGTAACATGGAATTATGATCCGTATCCTGAGCATCCACGAATTCTGTGAAAACTATGGTTGCTAAAGGAACTATCACAGTTCCGTGAATGATGTTGAGATTTCGTTTGATGCTGATTATTTGGCTAAGTTTATTTGAGTTCCAAATGAGGGTTATGGTAATTACTTTAAAGGAGATATATTTTGAAGATTGGAAGTAAATAAAGATGAGATTTTGACATAATTTGGAGGGAAGAATGGAGTGAACAAAATTGATCATAATTCACTCTCGCCTCTTGGAAAATTAATGTTTAATTTTGTTAGGAGAATGTGTTCCCACGACACAGAAAGGAATGAAGCTAACTTATTGGATTTTGCGGTTATTTATTGTCTTTTGTTCAATGTGCAAGTAAATTTCCCAAGCTTGATGATATCTCACTTGGATCACACAGTTCCAAGTGGATTGAAAGTTGGTTATTGAACTTTACCTGACCAAATTTTCAACACTTTAATGTACATTAGAGGGATATGGGAAGGTTGGAATGAAGAAGGATCGTACATCCATGTTACTCTTATGTGGACTGAATTTGGGTGTTTTAAAAGGACAACTCAGTGTACACTGAGATTTTGAAGTTAGAAGAGAAAAATAAGAGGGAGGAAGAAGTAGAGATCAAAGTGAGGAAGAGTAGGAGACTCCTTACAAGTCTGAGAGTGAGACACCTAAAATTGACTTTGAAACTGAGGGGTTTAAAACTACTCGAGATTGAGGTTCGATCCCTGGGAAGACAGAGCAGTTGGAACAGTTCCTCAAAACTGCAGAGAAATTGCAGATGTTGAAGGTCATCTTTATGATGAGACAGGCCTTGAGTTCATTTATGTTTCTTCGACAAGAAGCATGCAGAAGTATGGCATGCCTTGCAGAGCTTAAAAGTGCGAAAGGAACTCCATCAACACCTGCTGAAACTTGCTGCTGCTGAAGGCGAAGGAGAACTCACGTTGAAGAAGATGCACCAGAAGACGAAGTTCCCAGCACTTCAGTTCCTATGGACACAGCCCCTACCTCAGTTCCTGACGAAACCACTCAGCTGACCCTGTTCCTCTAAGCATCATCCCTGCCTCTTAAGCCCAATTGACCCATTCCTTCTTCATTGCACTCTCCTTATTTAAATTATTCGATGTGGTTGTACTTTTGTTCTGGATTTCTTTTTATTTTTTTTTGTTTTCGTTGTTTCTCTTTTTTTTGTTTTAACAAACTCTTATTAGTTATGGGTAGTGAATTTTTTTTTTCTTTATTTTAATATTTTTGAACGTATCAGTCATACTTCTAAACTTGATTCTTTAGATACATCTTGATGGCTAATATTGCTAGATTGCTGCTTGAGATACATATTAAAATTTCAAAAGCGGGGTCTCTACCATTATATGAAATAATGGTGCTGTGATGATCAGTTTCTCAGGGAACATAGTTCTAAATTTTGATGATGCCAAAAGGGGGAAGAGAACGGCAACATACATTGCATAATAAAATCAAATCTGAATCCTAATTCTCTCTCACTCTATCACACTCTATTAAAAACCTGCAAAGTTAAAGTTCCTATGTATATACTTGTATATAATCCTAGTCATAGTTTATGCTTAGTGTATATTTAACTTAAATCAGAAAATCAAAATCAAAATATGTTTCTTTATATGTTTATCTTTTTCTACGCTTGTTTGCCTTGGTTTGTCATCATCAAAAAGGGGAGAATTGTTGACTCATGAATTGAGAGTAAAGTTTTGATGATGACTAACACAAACAAGCTTAACTAATATATACTTTGAGTTCCTATGAGATTTCACAGGTTCAAAGTGTAAGGAACTTGGAGCAATATTGAAGGAACGTAACAAGCTAAACAACCAAGTTCATGGAGAAGTTCCTAGGCAGAATATTGCAAAGGAACACAGAAGAAAGAAAAGAAGTTCCTTAGTAACACAGTTATGTAGGAACAAGCTGCGAGAATAGATCTGTTCCTACAGGAACAGGCGGACAAAGTTAAGACATCCACATGAAGTGTCTTGGTAAAGAGAAGAGAATTTCCAAGAAGATTATAAGCATAATCTTCTAGGAACTTAGTAATTACATTGGAGACTCAAATCAGATTGGAACATCAAACCTAAAAGCAAGTTACGAATCTATCCTACGAAGTGGTCTAGGTTAATTTATTGGGCTGATTTTGCTGAAGAATAAAAACGGCATCTAGGGTTTTTAACAAGTCAAGAAATGTTGTTAAGCATCCTAGATTGTAGGAATAAAGTCATGGGTTCATGGGCAAGAATAAAGCGGTTAAATTAGTCAAGTCAAAAGGCCTATTCTCCTGGTCTACATACTTGGGATAGTGGAAGAAATCATGGAGTTATGGATGAGCAAAAAACGTGGTTGAAGACTGAAGATTACAAGCCAAAACCATTCTATAAATACTCCAAGAAATTCAGAAGAAGAAGAGAAGAACATCAGAGAACACATTGAGTATTTAACGAGTACATGTTTTGATGTTGTTGTTCCAGTCCAGTTTAAAAGGTCTTTTCAATGTATTAGAGTCAGAATTGAGTTGTAATTAGTGAGAAAAAGAGAAGTGTGAGAACTAGAGAAGAGTGGAGAAAAAGAGAAAGAGAAGCGAGAGATAAAGAGTGAGAATTGAGAATCAAGTTCCTACAGGAACTGACGAGGGAAATTAGAGAATTTAGGTTGTAATAGCTGTTACATGCCTATAATAGAAGTGGAGTTTTCTTCCTTAGGGCCAAGGAAGTTTTTCTCATAAATATATCACTCGTACTCTTTAATTCGTTTAAATTTGTTTAAATTCCGCATACAAGTTCCACACAGCAATTCACCCCCCCCCTCTTGCAGTGTTCCTATAGAAACAACAGCCACCAAAATAAGCCAATCATGAGGATATTTCAAACCATAGCTTCTAAGATTTTGTTTCCTAGAGCACAAGGCCGAATGAGTGTACGGTTGATGGATAGTGTTCTGATTTACTGTCCCATTTAACATATTCCAGTAAACCTCCTTACATTGATACTAGGTCATATGGTCTGCTGCGTGGAGAAAGCAAACCATGCTCTGCCCCAATGAAGGATGGTTGACCTCGGTATATGGTCATTGGAAGGTTCCTATGGTGGGAGACTATGGCACCATGTCTCATCTCACCAATCAAATAATAGGTCATAAGGGTATGACATATGCAGGTGGTGTTTTGAAGATGAAAGATGAGGGAGGAAGTGATGCTGGTCTTGCTGGGACCAGTACCTATGCCTTGGTGAAGCAGCTAAGTGAACAAAATCAGCTAATGCAAAATATGGTGAATATTGTCACTACACTATGCGTTTCACTTCAGGAATCCTACAAAAGAATTGAGCCTCATCTTGATAAAGTTGGTATAAAAAGAGCAAAGAATTCCGAAGAAAAGGAAGAGTTATCAGAAGATGCTGGTGATGCTGGTGATGAGAATGATGAACTGGTCTCTTAGAAGAATGAAGAAGAGGAAGATTAAGAAAATAATGAAAGTGCTTTAGAGAGCGAGGAAGATGATGTGACTGAAATTGACTCTGGAGCAAATTTCCTTTGTTTCTTCCTTTATTCTCTTATTGCTACTAAACCCTCATATTTATTTAGCTCTAATTCTGGTTTCCCCTTTCCCAAATTACAAAGAATTTAGTCTAGTACTGGTCTATAATAATTATTTAGGACAAGTAGCTTTGGTACTTTTGCGCCTACTTACAATACATGAGCTTGAACTTAATATAATTAGTAGTTTGACTACTGATTACGTTTTGTTGTTTGTTTACATATTCTTGTTCCTTGATTGTCCTGATGATGCCAAAAGGGGGAAGCAGGTGAAGTTCTGATCTCGTTCTGATCTCTTCTACCTATCTCAGGAAAAAGAAGGTCTAATAAGTTATAATCTGTGTGTGTTGCAGCAACTAGAGCAAGGTTAAAAGCCTTGCTAGTGGTAAACTTGAATGGTCTGAAAGTAACTGTGTTCAAAGCATTTTACTTCTTATTATCCCAACGGCTTGGAAGCAAGTCTGATGAACATACAGATGTTCTTATTGTGAATGCTTGTTTGAGTATAAGGGCTCTGAGGCTAATTATTATTTGCCCTTGGTACTTAGAAACTCTTTCTTAAAATGTTGTTAGTTAGTTGTGAACTGGTGTAATTGTAAATGATGCTTAATCTGCAGGAACAGTACAATACCACTCCATTGAATTTTAAAAAAATTCAAAATTTTGAAAAGGTTCCAAAAATTAAATGATATTATTGCAGGGGGTTCTTCATGGTTTGTCATCATCAAAAAGGGGGAATTTGTTGAGTTCCTAGCTTGTATTTTGAATTATGACAGCGAATATTAATGAATTCAGGCCTCACTTGATCCTTATGATCAAGGACGCTCAATTTGGAGGAAGTCCAACCGAATGCCCCTTTGCGCTTTTGGATAACTTCCTAGGACTTTGTTCCACGGTGAAACAAAACAATGTTACCCCGGAGTTCATCCGGATGCATATGCTCAAGTTTTCACTAAGGGACAAAGCTAAATTTTGGGTACCATCATTACCCGAGGGATCACTAAAAACATGGGACGGCGTTACCAAGGCATTCTTGGCTCAATATTGTAATACCTCATATTTTCATGTATTTCAAAGGATTATTTCTGCATTTTATACCTGTGATTTTAATATTTTTATCGAGAAGTTGTATTAAACAAAAAAATTTAAATAAATTTTAATTAAAAATAATTATTTTGTGTTTATAAATAATATTTTATGTTTTATAAAATATTGTGAAAATTTTCTAAAAATAGAATTTTTAAGAGTATCCTATTTTATTTGAAGGCAAGAGCATAAAAGTATTTTCCACTACTTAGGATAATTATGGGCTTTCACCAAATCCTACTTCGGGGACTATAAATACCCCTTAAAACACAATTTTCAGATTTTATCTTGCAAATCAGTGATTTTGGGTTCCAAAACATAGAAACAGAAAGAGGAAAAAAAAGAGAGAAAGAGGGAGGAGTTCGAACAAAAGAAGAAAAAGAAAAAAAAAATTATGTGTTCGGTTTATGGGCGAAGAAAAAAAATAAAAATTTTTTTGTTCGTGTTTGCCACAGCCCGCTTGCCACCCGCCTTCCACCGGAGCGCTGCCGCTGCAACCGCCGACCACCCTTGCTCCTCCCCTACTCGGTATTTTCGAACTTATAAGAAAAATTCTTCTCTTTCTTTTTGATTTAAGTTTTGAAAATTCATGTTTATATTTATGATTAATCATATTTTTATAGGTTTCAATCATGTTTTATGAAGTTATGATTTGTTTTAAAGCATGAATTAATTTGTTTTTCATGAATTTTTAGATTATGGTTTATAAAGTAATGAAATTCTTGATTTTTACGAGTTTCAATGATTTGAATTTCACTATTATGATCATGAATTGTTGTTGGGTGAATTTATGATGATTTAATGAATTTTAGATTGATTTTTAAAGACTTATAATATAAAATATTGCTGTCCAAATTTTTTAATCAAGAAAATCAATAGAATAAAAATTATGAACATGTTTTGTCTGATGAAAAATTATTCTAAAGCATAGATTTGTTTAATAATGATGTTAGTAGATTGTAAAAGAGTTTTAACATGAATTTATGTTTTTTTTTTAGTTTTCCATGTGCTTAAAGTTAATTAATAAATCTGAATGTTTTATAAAAGCAAGTTAAAACAAGTTTTAAGTGTTCATATTATGCTAGTATGATCACATGTTAATTCTATAATGTTACATATGATTTTAAGTATGTTTGATGAAGTCTAAAAGTGATTTTAAACATGTTTAGCATGTTGTCTTGATTTTGTAAAGTGACTAACTAGGAGTTTAAAGTATGTAATTAGCATGAATTAATAGTATTACATTTTATGATTGATTTATGTTGTTTTGAGGTTTTTCAAGGAGTTTTGACTATTTTAAATTGTTTTCCACTTTTCTAATGTGACATAAAATGTATGTTTAAGTTTTATAATGCATAAATAAGTTTCGGAAAATCGAGTATTTTGCCCTAGCAAAATTAAAGTAAAGTATGGAATTGAAACGAGACCATATAGAGAATGTTTTGGACAAGCTTCTAATATAGAAAGTTAGTTTAGAGTTGTTGTAGAACTTAGTCAACAAGGTTTTAATTTAGTTTCAGTTTTCTCTATGTAGGAGACATCGAATTAGTCAACTTTTAGAAGTTGTGGCGGATCACCAATATTTCACAAGGTACTTAAGTACTAAAGACAAACATTAGAATTAGAATTCATGTTTGGTTGATCTTTATGTTATGATATGTTGTTATGCTGTTTGAATTGTGAATTGATGTGAATGACAAGTTTTATTAGAAGTATGAATTTATATTATTCTGACATTCCATGTTTTTAGTAATATAAATTCTACAAAGATTGAATTGGAATGTTATGAGCAGTTTGATTTGGCCAATACCTTATTAATAAAGAAAGGAAGTTATTGAAGTTGGTTAGTTACTTAATCAACAAGAAAAGTAGTTTATGAATTTTTATTCACATGATTAAAAGAAGTTAATGAACAATTATTTTATACATGTTGGCACTCACAGTTTAATGTGTGGTTAAGGAGAGAGTAAATAGTAGCCACTCAAAGTTAATGTGTGGTAAAGGAAGTTCAGTTTAATTAAAGGACACACATGAGAGTATTTTTATAATCATTTTAATCAAAGAAGATTAATATGGCTTACCTGATTTGATGCATGTTTTTATGTGATGTAGTATGTGAGTTATAACATTGTTAAACCGGTTAATCACGTAAAGTGTAAGAGGACTCGCATCAAAACTCTTGGAACACAAATACCTTGAGTATGAACGAGGGGGGGGGGGGGGGGGTCGTATGGAACAGTGATCTATGACTTCTAAATGGTGTAAAGACATTGTGCTCTTTTATATTTTACTGCATTGGAATTCCGCCACTTTATGTAACATAGGTAATACCTTCTTGGAGTTGCTCACAAGTTGGTGCCCCATAGGGCGATTTTTAAAGGAAAGGAAACCCGTTCGATACGGAATCCAAAGTCAAAATATAATAATTAATTTGTTGAGTCTATACACAGGTGAAAAGTTGTCAAAGTTATGATGTGTGTATGTTTTAGATCATGTTGTGTTGTTGCATTGTCTTTAGTAGTTATGTATTCAGCTTTGCTGACTGTTTGTTTTGTATGCATGGCTTTGTCTTGGACTTGGCCCTACAATGACCCACTTGTTGGCGAGTAGTTGTTTAGAATAAGAAAAGCTATAGGAACAAGTGGGCATAAGTCATTTCAGGCTGGGCTGGAGTGAGAGGGCTTGTTGTGCAGTTTTGTAGTTTTAATTTTAATGCTTATGAAGTTTTAACTTTTATTTGGATACTGTTTATTTTCAAAGTTTTAGTTTCTAGTTTTGGTTTTTAAGGACCATTAAAATGGTTCCGAAGTGAAATAAAGTTTTAAGTTAATTTTTATTTTGGGTGTTGGTTTGAATTTAGTTTTGAGATTTGTTTTGAAGTTTCAGCTTTAAATTGGTTTTGGTTTTAAGACTTCCGCTTTAGCACCGTGTTAAATGCGTTAGCCGTTATCACAGTGGCGGTAATACTTTTGTTTTTCCCTGTTATATAGGAGTTTTAATAATTATAATTCTTTAATATTTATAATATGTTTTCCGGAAAAATATGGAATAGATAGTTATGAAATTTCAGTGTGTTACAAAATGGTTACCAAAGCTTAGTTTTTGAAATAAAATAAATTTTATTATTGGGGTACCCTAAGTTTTATTTTTGGAATGAGTAATTTGTTATTTTGGAAAAATTTTGGAAACGGAAATTTTTCTAAAAAAAAAATTTTCCGAAAATAGAAAATTTTGAAAAATATACGTTTTGAAAAATAAATTATGTGTGCAGGTATGCAAGAAAATTTTGAAAAATAAAAAATAGGTATGTATTATGTGTTATTGCTTTAATATCATCATCATCATGTGGTGAGTTTGGGTAGGAAGTTTGGGCATGTAGGATAAACTTTATTTCTATTCTTGCATGCATTTAAGTTCATGTTTTAAGGTGTTGCTTATGTCAGTAGTTATGTGTAAAGGAAATTGTATGTTAGCCACCAGACCTTTTTGTAGAACTGTTAGCTTGTTTTGTTGCGTGAAGGATGGTCCATAAGTGTTAATTGTTGTGCAGGATGTCATATAGTATGCCTAGTTGAGGCATAAAGATGGGGACCTTAGAGAAAAAATACTAAGAGAGTCCACCTCAGTACGTTTGGAAGATACAGTTTTATTGTTGGTATATGAGTACGGTATAGAAGCTGCCACAATGGGACCAACCTGGCCATTTGTGGGCCCTAATTGTTAATTGTTTGCATGACCGTTCACCCTACCTGGAAATCAAGGCAAAGTTTAGTGATTTCCCCTTTGCTGGAGGACTTCCAAATAACTTTAAATATAAGGATCTAATTGGCCAATGGATCTATGATTGGAGGTACCTAGAGGGTTATATTGATAGGAAGGAGAAAGAGTATCAGGAGATGAATGCAAGTGAGGAGACCCCGCCCACACCAAGCCTAGGTAGCCAGGAAAATGAAGATATGATGGTGAAAGAAACTACTTCTAGTACAAGGAGTAATGAGTCTAGCGATAGCTCGTGCTATGAGATCGAGAATCCAGATGCAATAATTCCTATGTACGTAGACTTGGTCACCGATTCTGAGGAGAACGAAGAAATAGAAGAGGACATGGAAGATGATGTAAAAGATGATCCATAATTTATACCCAAGAAATATGTAATGTCACGGGATATAAAAGGACAATGTTAATGTTTAGGGATTTTTGTTTGGATAAAATTTAGTTAATACTAGCCTGTTTAGCATTTTTGATGTTTAGAATGTTGAACAATTTAGATTGTTGTTTATGTTAGTTTGAATAAGTGGCAATGAGCCATAAGAAAATGTGAAGAGGAATTAAATAATAAATTTCTTTTGGTAATGAATTAATAATCGAGTCAATTCTTCTAGGAAATGAAGCTTCAAGTAGATTAGAACCAAGGGAATTATTTTTATTTCTTATGTGGTTTATTCTTATTTTAATGGTTTTGTAAACAATCAAGACTAAGTGAATCGTTCGCTCTAAAAGAATGAAACTTGTTTTGTGAAACGAAATGAGAATGTGTTTTATGTGATAAGTTTATGTTGTACTAACCTAGATTTAGACATAATTTAATATAAGGGTCTTTTCTTCTACAGAAGAAATAGAAGGGCTGAACGTAACAACAATCAGCTGAATGAGGTAGTGAGGTAATTAGCTACTGTAGCTGAACTGTTAGTTGCGAGAGGAATTGGAAATGGTAGTGACCCTGCTGGCACTAGTTGAAAAATCCACATTTGCTGCGGTTCTTTGTGGTTTTTAAAGAACCGCAACAAATAACCATTGATATTACTACATTGTAGAAGTATTTTGAACCGCAACAAATACGTTATTTGTTGCGGTTGTATTACTTAGTTGCTGCGTATTGAACAACATCAAATACTCAATCAACACCTAAAAACAAAGCCCATGCCAAAACAACTCTCATATAAATAGCAACACTTAACCTAATATCTACTCCTCTGTCATCCTTCTTATCTCGCCTCCCTCTTCTTTTTATCTTGCCTCCCTATTCTTTGTAGCTCGTCTCCCTCATCACTTCAATTCATCAATTCGTCTCACCTTCATCAATTCCTCACTCCATCATTTCTCTCTTCTTTTTATCTCCCCTCCCTCATCACTTCAATACTTCATTATATGGTTTTTTCTTGTTTTTATTTTTATTCGATTTTTTTTAGTTTGACGAGTCTTCAGTTTGTTGAAGGGTCCTTTAAGATCTTCAAGGTTAGGCTTCTACTTCAGTTTGATTTTGGTTTTGTGTTTTCAAGTTGGGATTTGGGTTTGGCTTTAGGTCATGTCTTAAGGTTTGCGATGTTGGCTTGTGGGTTAGGGTTTTTGTTTTGTTTGGTTCGTGGTTTAGGATTTTGGTATTGGTGTTGGTTCGTGGGTTAGTGTTGGGGTTAGGGTTTCTGGGTTTTGGTTTTGGTTCCGGTTTTGGGTTCGTGGGTTTTGGTTTTTGGGTTGTGGGTTTAGTTTGATTGTTGATTTGTCCAATTGATTATTTATTACTCTAATGTGACTGTTGTGCTTGTTCCTTCAATAGTTCAGTAATGTTTACATGAGTGAATGAATAATTCAAAGTATGAATGATGACTAAATGAAAGAATGATTGAATGAATGAGTGAATGTAAGATTGAATGGGTGAAAGAATGACTGAATGTGTTTTCTGAACTTGAATGGTGGAGGTTTTTGTAAATTTAGTTGGTCAAGTGTTGAATGTTTGTTCTAGTACCACTCTTCATCATTTGATTGTAATTTGTAGCTGCATTGTTGAAATTCGCCCTTGTTTTCAATTCCGTAGATATGGGATATGGTTGAATTTATATCTTTTTAGGTAGCTAACCACTGATTGTAAGTAGGCGCAAAATTAGTCAAGGTATTAGTAGCCATCCCATTTAATGCGTTTTTGTAACAAGCTTTCTCTCTTCATGTGGTCAGTGGGAAAGGATTTTTTTGATAGAAAAAGGAGAAAAAGGAGGCAGTGGAGCCTGAAGCTGATCCAGAGAGGGATCAGAGAACTATATTTGCATACCAGGTCTCTTTTTATTTTTTTTGGAGTCACTTCTGGACTTCTCGTTGACAAATGAATGAATACTGATGTGAAGCACTTCTGGTTATGATGTTGAATATTTTCTTCTCCCCCTCCCCTGTTTGCTGCCAATATTAAATTTATATATCCTGCAGCTGAGGGATGTTAGGCTAATCATGGACCGAAATTCAAGGCGCTCTAAAGGGGTTAGGTATGTTCCTATCATTTATTACTGATTTTAGATGCATGTATTGTTGATTGTTGGTTGATTAGTTTTGATTTCGAATTCAATTGCGTTTAATTTATTAGTTTATGAAGTTAAATATTTGTCAGTTTAACTTCTCAATTCGTTGTTTTGATTTCTCGTATTGGTTTTGTGTTTTTGGTTTTGGGTGGGGTGGCTTCAACCTTTGGATTTGATTCAAATGACAAGTAGAAGCCAAATGTTCTGTGAAGGGGAATGTTTTGATTAATTCAATTATTACTTTAATTATTGTTGAATTAATATTCAGAAATATGAATGATGTATTATTGTTTTGTTTTTGTTGGATTTGGCTTAGTTAGTTCGGGGTATGTGAGTGTATGAGTGAGTTAGTCTTTTTGTTGTTTTAATTAATTGATTGATGGTGGTAGTGAGTTTTTCGTTGCTTAGATTTCTCGTTTTTCTTTTGGGTGACACACTCACACACGCTGACACACCTACACTCTCAGTCACTGACGTAAAAACGCAGTCACAAACTCCTGCTAACAATCACTGATTCACACACAATGTACTCCGTATTAAAATGCTTTCACTTTTTCAAGTTTTATGATTGATTTTGTTTGTTGCGAGTTTGTACATATTCGAATCATGGTTGTAAAAGAAGTTGCAAAAAGTTAGTCAGTCCATCGCTTACTCACAAACTCATAGTCACACACTGTCAATCACACTCACACAAACTCAGAATCACACACTCACAGTCAACCAAAGTGACACAAACTTACAATCACACAATGAACCTCACAGTCGCTAACTCACCCTCACAATCAATCCCTTGCTCAACTATCTCACATGCATCCCATCACACACTGATGCTTGCAGTTAGTCTGTCACTCAGCTCATAACATATGCACTCATACAGCAGCGCAACCACACACTCACACTCAAAACACACACGCTCATACAACAACACAATCAGTCTATCCCTCACACTCACAGTCAGTCCCTTAGCTTGCCTATACCCACATTTAGCCAGTCCTGGCCCTCACGTACTCACACTCTGACTTTATCACTCACTGAGCCAGGTGCTCATAGTGACATGCATTCATTCTTTCACTCTTCTATTTTTTTGCTGTTTTTTTATATCCTTGTGTTTTCGCTTTTTTTCATTTTAAATTTATTTGTTTATTTGTTGTTTGTTTTTTGTTGTTTGATGTTTTGATTTTGTTTTTTGTTATTCACTTCACAGTTTTGTTGAGGTCGTATACAAAGATCAAATTTCTTGTACTAAATTCAAATTTTGGTTTCATTTTTTGGTTTTTATGTTTTAATTTTGAGTTTAATGGTGTGTTTTTTTAAATTTGAAGATTCGTTCAAATTTATTTTCGTGGTAATTTCCCTCAAGATCCGCAAAAAAACATTGTCTATTGATCAATTTTTCCTTCGTTTTTGTGATGGTGAAAAGGTTATTTTCCTTTTAAAATTAATTTGTTCATTTTGTTTCGGTGTTTGGGGTTTTGTGTTAGCATTTTTTAGTTTTTGGGTTATAGTTTTTTTTTTTCTTTTACTTTTTTTGTTGTCGCGGTTTTGACTTGGGGTTGGGACTTGTGGTTCTGAGATGCTTGTGTAGTTGATGACCTTTGAATCAGTATAAGGCTACTAAATGAATGGATGTGAATGAATGAATCAATATAATTTGGTGATTGAATGGGTGTTGTTGATTTTATTTTTAGCTGAAAGTGCTATCAACATCCATCTTTTACAACTGTGCTCCTGTGTGGTTATTGTTGGTGTGAGTGACTGATTGTGTGAGTGTGTTAGTAAGTGAGTGTGTGAGTGTTGGAGTGAGTGGGTGAGTGCTTGAGTGAATGAGTGAGTGCTTCTGTGAATGAGCGACCGTTTGAGTAAATAAGGTACTAGTTGAGTTTGTGAGCAAGTCAGTAAAGTGTTTCTGTTAGTGAACAAGTGTTTTGAGTGTTTTAGTAAGTGATAGTTTTTTCTTATTCTTTGTTGTTATTGTTGTTGGTGTTGGTTTCGATCATCTATTTTTATTGCTATTGCAGTTGATTTTGAACATCTATATAAACCTACTTGTCTTCTCTCAATTTAGAATAAGTGAATTTAGAAGAAATGAGTTGATTGAAATGAATAAGTTAATTATGAGTGATATGTTTGCTTCTTGATTCGTTTAATGGAGTGCTATTGATGTTTCTATATTGTTTGGTTGGTTTAGTCACTTTGTTTTGAATGAACTTGTCAGATTTACTTGTGAGAAAGCTATGGTAGGCCCGTGATAAATTCTCTTGTCTTTTTTCCGATATAGGTTGGGCTCTTACATTGCTGCTGCTTCGCCTACTCATGAAAGAAGCTGCTGCTTTTGCTTCGGCCTCGCCCACTGATTAAACCTGCTGCTACTTAGATGTTGCAGCTATATTGTTGTTTTTTATCCTTTGCTGTAATATTGTTGTTTTAGTCCTTAGTATTGTATTGTTGCTGTGAATACAAGTTATATGCATATCTATACTTTCAACATTTCATTTGTCATAAAAATGCAACAAAATAAAAAAATAATTTTAATTCTTGGGGTGCTTACTTGTTGCGGTTTTTCGTAAAACCGCAGCAAATAACTTTTTTTGTACTAGTGTGGGGAACTTTTGAAGAAGATTTCTCAAAGTAAGCTACCACTTACCAAGGAGAGCACAATCCAACTATTCAAGAAGGATGGTTGAGAGAGTTTAATAAGTTGTTTGGAGCAGTTGAGTGTCCAGAAGATCTTAAGGTGAACCATGATGTTTATTATTTGAGAGCAGAAGATGATCTTTGCTAGTCATAAAATGTGGCTATCATTAGGGCTTTACTAGGGTTCAATTGGGATATGTTTCAGGAGTAAATCCGGAATAAGTTCTATCCAATGTTCTTTAAGAAACAGAAAGCTGAAGGGTTTCTCGAGCTTAAGATGGGAATCATGTCTGTTACTGAGTACTAGTAGGGATCATAGAATTGTCTTGGTTTGCTAAGGAGGTCGTGGAAACTGAGAGGTTGAAGGCTAGCCGTTTTGAAAGAGGGTTACCCTTCGACCTTCAGTCGCAATTACTTGGGTAGGTCTTTGAATCTTTATATGAGTTATATGGTAGAGCTGCCCACGTGTATGCCGTAGACTAGAAGAAGAAGGAGGTATTAAAGGAAGTTGAGTCGAGGGAGAAAAGGAAGGATAGTGGAGGAATCTTTAACCAATAAGGAAATCATGGTGGATTTAAGAAATCTCATTTCAACAACTTCTAGGGTAACAGGGGAAACTTTGGGAAGCCTACTTCTGGAAATGGAAATAAAGCTCAGGTGGCTAGTCAAGGAGGGCGTGTGTACTTTTGCAAGAAGTGTCCTAACAATCACACAGGAAAGGATTGTGCTAGTAACCCAATGACTTGTCGGTTGTGTAACAAACTTGGGCACCGTGAGAATGAGTGCTTCTCTAATAACAAGGGAAAGAAGGGACAAGGTTCTCAATTTAGAGGGAATTCAACTGGGGGACAGCAAAAGTGTTTCTGAGGAAATATGGAAGGAAAGGTGGCGCCTCAAGCTGGAAATAGGAATGGAAGTGGGAATGGAGGAGGACAGACTAAGACCTCAAACACTAGAAAGCTGAATGTGATGGCTCAAAGTGAAGTTGATGCTAGTAAAGATATCATTACTGGTACTTTTTCTATTCACTGTCTTCCTGTTAAAGTTTGATTTGCTTCTGGTGCAACATATTCTTTTGTACCCACTAAGATTCTAGAAAGATTAAAGCCTATGCTGGAAAAAGTAGATACAATAGATATGCCAATAGTGTTACCTTCAGGACGAGAGGTACAGTGTTCAAAGAGATTTTCGGATGTTCCTATTAAAATTGAGGGAGTGGAGTTTAAGGCTAACCTAATCGAGTTTTATTTAGGTGACTTAGAAATGATTCAGGGGATGGATTGGTTGAGTAAGCGTAAGGCTGAAATTTTATGTGAGCGACAGAAGATCTCATTAAACAATAAGGGTAAGAAGGTGAGCTTTTGGAGGGCAAGAAGGCCAAAACAAAACAAAATAGTGTCAGTAATGAGGTTTGCCCATTAACCTATGTAACGTGAGGGATGTGGATCATGTTGAGACTGGGTAGCCCAAAGAAATTAAGGTAGTGAGGGACTTTCTCCATTTGTTTCTGGAAGAGATTCCGGCGATGCCTCTGAAGCGAGAGATTGACTTTACCATAGACTTAGTCCCAGGAACAGCACCCTATAGGATGGCACCTGCAGAAATGAGTGAGTTGAAAGAGCAGCGCAGTTACAGGAGTTGTTGGAAAAGGGTTACCTTAGGCCTAGTGCTTCACCTTGGGCAGCACCAGTACTGTTTGTAAGGAAGAAAGATGGGAGTTTGAGGTTATGTATTGAATATAGAGAGTTGAATAAGGTGACAATAAAAAATAAGTATCCTTTACCGAGGATTGATGAATTGTTTGATCAATTAAAAGGAGCTACTGTGTTTTCAAAGATTAATTTGAGGTCAGGATACCATCAATTTAGAACTGCTAATGTGGATTTACCGAAAACGGCTTTTCGTACGAGATATGGGCACTATGAGTTCACTGTTATGCCTTTTGGGTTAACCAATGTGCCAGCAATTTTCATGGACCTAATGAATAGGATTTTCCAACGATTCTTGGATAAGTTTGTGGTTGTTTTCAATGATGACATTTTGGTTTACTCTAAGAGTAAGGAGGAGCATGTGGAACATTTGAGGAAAATTTTGATGACATTAAGCGAGAATGAATTGTATGCTAAGCTCTCAAATTGTGAGTTATGGTTGGAGAAAGTAGCATTCTTGGGATATATCGTGTCAAAAGAGGGAGTCGAAGTAGATCCAGCCAAAATCGAAGCAGTAAAGGAGTGGCCAATATCTAAAAATGTAACGGATGTACGGACTTTCTTAGGGTTAGCAGGTTATTATAAGAGGTTTGTGAAGGACTTTTCGCAAATCGCTAAACCAATGACATCATTAATGAAGAAACACTGTAAGTTTGAGTGGAGTGATAACTGTGAAGAGGCATTTCAGACCTTAAAGGACCGTTTAACTACAGTTTCATTACTGACTTTGCTAGATGGAAGTGACTCATATGATGTGTATGGTGATGCTTCTAAAAATGGTTTGGGATGTGTGTTAATGCAAAATAGAAAGGTGATTCCATATGCTTCAAGGCAATTGAAATCATACGAAGCAAACTACCCCACTCACAATCTTGAGGTAGTAGTGATCGTGTTTGCTTTAAATATATGGAGGCATTACATGTATGGTTTAAAGTGTAGGATATACACGGATCACAAAAGTTTGAAGTAATTTTTCACTAAAATGGATTTTAACATGAGATAGAGGAGATGGCTTGAGTTAATCAAGGATTATGACTTAGATATCCAATATCATGAAGGGAAGGCCAATGTGGTAGCCGATGCTTTAAGCCGTAAAACGAAGCATGGAGTGCACACTTTGCTGGTTGCTGATGAACTATGTAAGTATATAGAGAGATTCAACTTAGAAATAGTGAAGGAGGGGGAGTTTGAAGGAATCCTTTGTAATCTTAGTATCAAACCAACAATATTCGAGGAAATTAAGAAGAACCACGAGGGAGATGTGAAATTGGACAGAAATAAGGAAAAATTGAAAGCAAGAAAAGCTATGGACTTTGTGATCCATGAGGATGGAAGTTTAAGGTATAAAGGAAGGTGGTGTGTACCACAGAAATGTGAGGATCCGAAACAAAGAATCATGGAGGAGGGTCATAATGCCCCGTAGTAAGTGCATCTAGGAAGTGATAAGCTGTATAAAGATTTAAAAAAGATGTATTGCTGGCCTACGATGAAAAGAGAAGTGGCTGAATATGTGAGCAAGTGTCTCACTTGTCAAAAGGTGTAATTTGAGCATAAGAGACCACAAGGAGAGGTAACCACATGAGATATCAGGATGGAAATGAGATTGCATATCAATGGACTTTGTAACTTGCTTTCCAAAGTCGAGGAATCAAAATGATACCATATGGGTTGTGGTGGAAAGGCATACTAAGTCAGCTGTGTTTATACCTATGAAAGAGACTTGGGAACTGGAACAACTTGCAAAGGCTTACATAAAACATGTTGTGAGGCTACATGGAGTTCCAAAAGATATCGTGTCAGATAGGGATTCTATGTTTCTTTC
This sequence comes from Suaeda aralocaspica, assembly GCA_016808085.1. Lineage (NCBI taxonomy): Eukaryota > Viridiplantae > Streptophyta > Magnoliopsida > Caryophyllales > Amaranthaceae > Suaeda > Suaeda aralocaspica. Next base: position 478,204 of record PYUH01000034.1, on the reverse strand, counting down.
AAAATTCTGGAAGAGTGTCCAGGAGAACTTTGGTACAACGTTGAAGATGAGTATAACATTCCATCCAGCAACTGATGGACAAACAGAAAGAACCATACAAACTTTGGAGGACATGGTAAGAGCTTGTGTAATGGATTTTCATACAACTGTAACACCCTGGAATTTCCTAAATTTCTACCTTATATTTTTCCGGAAAACATATAATAAATATTAAAGAATTATAGTTATTAAAACTCCTAAATAACGGGAAAAACCAAAGTATTATCGCCACCGTGATAACGGTTAAGGCATTAATCAAAGTACTACAACTGAAGTCTTAAAACCAAAACCAATTTAAAACTAAACTTCAAAAAGTCTCAAAACCAAACTCAAATTAACATCCAAAACATAAACCAACTTAAAACTTTATTACACTTCGCAACCATTTTAATGGCCCTTAAAAACCAAAACTAGAATCTTTGAAAATTAAACAACATCCAAACAAAGGTTGGTACTTCATATGTAATAAAAATAAAACGGTAAAAACTACAAAGTAAGAGCTCTCACTCCAGCCCAACATCAAATGACTTATGCCCACTTTTACCTATAACTTTTCTTATTCTAGACAACTACTCACCAACAAATCGGTCATTGTAGGGGCAAGTCCAAGACGAAGTCATGAACATAAAACAAATAATCAACAAAGTTGAGTACATAACTACTAAAGAATATGCAACAAAACAACATGAACTAAAACATACACGCAACTTACCTTTGACCACCTTTCACTTGTGCATAGACTAAACAAATAATTATTATATTGGGTACTAAATTGGGAGCAACTCCAATAAGGTATTACCTATGTCACATAAAGTGACGGAATTCCTACCCATTAAAAATATAAAAGAGTACGTCTTGTACTCCAATTAGAAGTCAGATCTTTGTTCCTTACGACTCCCCCCCCCCCCATTGTTTTTACACAAGGTATATACGTTCCAAGAACATTGAAGCAAATCCTCTTAATTTACGTGATTAACCGATTTAACAAAGTTATGACTCACATATAACATCACATAAAAATATGCATCAAGTAAAGCAAGCCATATTAATTTTCTAAAATTTAAAGTGATTCTAAAATAATCTCATGTGTGTCATTTAATTAAACAGAACTTCTTTTACCACACATTAATTGTGAGTGGCCTACTATTTACTTTCAACATGTATAAAATGTTTGCTCATAAACTACTTTTAATCATGTGAATAAAAATTACCAACTACCTTTCTTGTTGCTTAAGTAACTGACCAACTTTAAAATAACGTACTTTCTGTATTAACAAGCTATTGAACAAATTAAACTGATCATAACATTCCAACCTTATAAATTTTATATTTGCTAATCAACATGGAATGTCAAAATAATATAATAAAACTTGTCATGCACATCAATTTATGATTCAAACAAGCATACCAATATTTCATAACATAGAAGATCCTCCAAGCATGAATTCTAATTCTTATGTTTGTCTTTAGTACTTACGTACCTTGTGAAATAGTGGTGCTCCGCCACAACTTCTAAATGTTGACTAATTCAATGTCTCCTACATAAAGAAAACTGAAACTATATTAAAACCATGTGACTAAGTTCTATAACAACTCTAAACTAACTTCTATATTGGAAACTTGCCCAAAATATTCCTTATATGGTCTCTATTCAATTCCATCTTCACTTACATTTTCTATTGCAAGATTAATTGGTTTTCAGGACTAATATATACTTATCAAACCTCAACATAAATTTTATGTCACTTTAGAAAAGTGGACAACAATATAAAATTATCAAAACTCCTTTAATAACATCAAAAACAACAAATCATTCATATAATGTATTTCTTAATTTATATGATCAATTCATGCTAATTACATACTTTAAAAGCCTAATTATTCACATTATAAAATCTAGACAGCATGTTGAACATGCTTAAAATCACTTTTAAATTTCATGAAACATACTAAAAATCATAACCACAATTATGAAGGATGAAATCACTTTTAAATTTCAAAATTTCATGTTGAATCTTTTTTTTTTTTTTTCCGGAAATCTTGCTTCCTTTTTTTTTCTCTTTTCTCTCTCGAAATTTTTGAATCCTAACCACAATTATGAAGGATGAAATCTAAAAATTTAGGTTTTGGGTATTTATAGGCCCCAAAGTAGGATTTGGTAAAGCCGATGCTAATTCTAAAGAGTGGAAATTACCTTTATGCCCTTGCCTTAAAATAAATTAGGAAACTCTTAAAATTCCATTTTTTGAAACCTTTCAAAATATTTTATAAAACATAAAATATTTTTTATAAACACAAATAATTATTTTTTTATTAAAGCTTATATAATTTTTTTTTGTTGTTTAATATTCTTATTGGACACAATTTTTCAATAAAAAAATTAAAATTATACGTATATAATACAAAAATACTTCCTTAAAATACGTGAAAATATGGGGTATTACAACATGACACAGAACGAGGTAGAAGTCTACGTGGACGTCAAGATAATTAAAAAATCTGGATACATCCTCGTAACTCTACTTACGTCAACATGAAATTAGATCGCTTTCTACCTCCCTTAAGAATCGAGTTACATCCTCGTAACTCTACTTACTAACCTGAAATAAATCTGGATACATTTTCCTCATCATACCTTCAGCTTTCCAATAGCTTCTTCGGTTTATTGGTTAGACCACAACAAATTAACTATTTTGACACTTTTTCTACAAGTATCCCTGACTTTACTGCCTAGGATCTTAATTGACCTCTCTTCATAGTTTAAACTTTGGTCTAACTCTATTGTTTTTCAGGATATAACACATGTGAGTCATGTGGAACATACATACTTAGTTGAGACACAAGAAAGACATTGTGAACGTTGCTCAACTCTACTGGTTATACTAACTTATAGGCCACTTTTTGCAACGACCATTTTTTGTCGTTGCAAAAAGTTGTTGCAATAAATGGATTTTCTTGTAGTGTCATAGGGTCCTATGTATTTTGGGCTTAATTTTCTCTTCTTTCCGTACCTCATTACTCCTTTCATTGGTGATACCTTAAGTAACAACTTATTGCCAACTTCAAACATAACAATATGGCGTTTTTGGTCCGCATAGGACTTTTGTCTATCTTGTGTTGCTTGAATTTTTGCTTGTATTACCCTTACTTTATCCGTGGTTTCTTTAATCAATTAAGGTCCTAGAATCACTATCTCACTTATGTCATTCCAACAGCAGCGGCTTGTACACCTACTTCCATACAAAGCCTAAAAAGGTGCCATGCCAATACTTGCATGGTAGCTATTGTTGTATGAAAACTCATTGAGATCCAAGTGATCCTCCCAATTCCCTTGAAAATTGATGACACAAGCTCTTAGCATATCCTCTAAGGTTTGTATGGTTCTCTCTGTTTGTCCATCTGTTGCTGGATGGAATGCTGTAATCATTTTCAATGTTGTACCAAAGTTCTCCAAGACACTATTCAAGAATTTTGAAAGAAACCTAGAATCCCTATCTGACACGATATCCTTTGGAACTCCATGTAGCCTCAAAACATGTTTTATGTAAGCCTTTGCAAGTTGTTCCATTTTCCAAGCCTCTGCCATAGATGTAAACATCGCTGACTTAGTAAGCCTATCCACCACAACCCATATGGTATCATTTTGATTCTTCGACTTTGGTAAGCAAGTCACAAAGTCCATGGACATGCAATCCCATTTCCATCGTGGTATTTCAAGTGGTTTGACCTCTCCTTGTGTTCTTTTATACTCAAATTTCACCTTTTAACAAGTAAGACACTTGCTTACAAATTTATCCACTTCTCTTTTCATCCTACTCCACCAACACATCATCTTTAAATCTTTATACAGCTTATCACCTCTAGGATGCACTGAATACGGGGCATTATGAACCTCCTATATGATTCTTTGTTTCAGATCCTCAAATTTCTTTAGTACACACCACAATCCTTTATACCTTAATCTTCCATCCTCATGGATCTTAAAGTCCACAACTTTTCCTGCTTTCAACTTTTCCTTAATTCTATCCAATTTCACATCTCCTTCCTAGTTCTTCTTAATTTCCTCAAATATTGTTGGTTGGATACTAATATTACAAAGAATTCCTTCCAACTCTCCCTCCTTTACTATCTCTAAGCTCAATCTCTCTATATCCTTACATAGTTCATTAGCGACCACCAAAATATTCACTCCATGCTTTGTTTTACGGCTTAAAGCATCTACTACCACAATGGCCTTCCCTTCATGGTATTTGATATCTAAGTCATAATCCTTTAACGACTCAAGCCATCTCCTCTGTATCATGTTTAAATCCTTTTGAGTGAAAAATTATTTTAAATTCTTGTGCTTTGTGTATAATTTACACTTTACCCCATACAAATAATGCCTCCATATCTTTAAAGGAAACACGATCGCTGCTAACTAAAGATCGTTAGTAGGGTAGTTTGCCTCGTATGGTTTCAATTGCCTTCAAGCATATGCAATCACCTTCCTATTTTGCATTAACACACATACCAAACCATTTTTAGAAGCATCACTATGCACATCATAACAGTCACTTCCATCCAGCAAAGTCAGCATTGGAGCTATAGCCAAAAGCTCCTTTAAGGTCTGAAATGCCTCTTGACACTTATCACTCCACTCAAACTAACAATCTTTCTTCATTAAGGACGTCATGGGTTAAGCAATACTCATAAAGTCCTTTATAAACCTCCTATAGTAACCCTAAGAAAGTCTGTACATACGTTACATTGTTAGGTTTAGGTCACTCCTTGATTGCTTCAATCTTGGTAGAATCTACTTAGACTCCTTCTTTTGACACAATATGCCCTAAGAATGCTACTTTCTCCAACCAGAACTCACATTTTGAGAACTTAGCATACAATTCATTCTCCCTTAATGTCATCAAGATTGTCCTAAAATGCTCCACATGTTCTTCTTTACTCTTAGAGTACACCCAAATGTTATCAATAAAAATAACTACAAAGTTATCCATAAATCGTTGGAAAATTCTATTCATTAGATTCATGAAAATTGCTGGCGCTTTGGTGAACCCAAAAGGAATAATAGTGAACTCATAGTGCCCATACCTTGTACGAAAAGCCTTTTTCGGTATGTCCTCATTAGAAATTCTCAATTGATGGTATCCTGACTTCAAATCAATCTTTGAAAGAACAGTAGCTCCTTTTAATTGATCAAACAAGTCATCAATCCTCGGTAAAGGATACTTATTTTTGATTATCACCTTATTAAACTCCCTACAATTAATACACAACCTGAAACTCCCATCTTTCTTCTTCAAAAACATTACCTATGCTCCCCAAGGTGAAGCACTAGGCCTAATGTAACCCTTTTCCAACAACTATTGTAACTGCTCTTTCACCTCACTTATTTCTGCAGGTGCCATCCTATAGGGTGCTTTGGAAATAAGTGTTGTTCCTGGGGCTAAGTCTATGGTAAAATTAATTTCTCGTTTAGGAGGCATCCCCGGAATCTCTTCCAGGAACACGTCAAGAAAGTCCCTTACTACCTTAATATCTTCGGGCTTAGCACTCTCAACATGAGCCACATCCCTAACACTACAAAGGAAAATGGGAAAACTCTTTTCACAAACCTAACAAACGTTATTACTGACACTATATTGTTGTGTTTTGGTCTTCCTGCCCTCTAATACCACACCTTCTTACCCTTATTGATTAACGAGATCTTTTGTGGCTCACATAGAATCTCAGCCTTATGCTTACTTAACCAATCCATCCCCATAATCACTTCTAAGTCACCTAAATCAAACTTGATTAGGTTAGCCTTAAACTCCACTCGCTCTATTTCAATAGGAACATCCTGAAATCTATTTGCACACTACACCTCTTGTCCTGAAGGTAACACTATTGACATATCTATTGTATCTACTTTTCCAAAAACATGTTTTAGCTTTTCTAGAACCTTAGTGGACATAAAAGAATACGTTGCACCAGAATCAAACAAAACATCAACAGGAAGAGAGTGAATAGAAAAGGTACCAGTAATCACATCCTTACTAGCATCATCTTCACTTCGAGCCATCACATTCAGTTTTCCAGTGTTTGAGGTCTTAGTCTGTCCTCCTCCATTCCCACTCCCATTCCTATTTCCGGCTTAAGGCGTCACCTTTCCTCCCATATTTTCTTGGAAATCCTTTTGCTATCCCCCAGCTGAATTCCCCCTAGATTGAGAATTTTGTCCCTCCTTTCCCTTGTTCTTTGAGAAGCACTCATACTCACGGTGCCCAAGTTTGTTACACAATCGACCAGTCACTGGTTTCCTGCACAATTATTTCTTGGATGATTGTTAGGACACTTCTTAAAAAAGTACACACGCCCTTCTTGACTAGCCATCGGAGCTCTTTTCCCATTTCTATAAGTCGACTTCCCAAAGTTTCCCCTATTACCCTAGAAGATTTTGTTAAAATGAGGTTTCTTAAATCCACTATGATTTCCTTACATGTTGGTTGAAGTTTCCTCCACCATCCTTCCTTTTTCTCTCACTCGTCTCACCTTCCTTTTATACCTCCTTCTTATTTTGATTTAAAGATCTGTCCAATAATTGTGACTGAAGGTCTAAGGGCAACCCTCTTTCAAAATGGCTAGCCTTCAACCTCTCGGTTGCCACGGCCTCGGCAACGAACCTAGACAATTCTATGAACTTAGTGTAGTACTCAATGACAGACATCATTCCCATCTTAAGCTCTAGAAACTCCTCGGCTTTCTATTTCTTAAGGAACACAAAGTAGAACTTATTATGGATTCGCTCCTGAAACATATCCCAATTAAATCCTGGTAATGCCCTAATCACAGCCTCATTTTGTGACCACCAAAGATCAGCTTCTCCTCTCAGATAGTAAACAGTATGGTTCACTTTAAGCTCTTTTCGACACTCGACTGCCCCAAACAACTTATTAAACTCTCTTAACCATCCCTCTAAAATAGTTGGATTGTGCTCTTTCTGGTAAGTGGGTGCTTACTTTGAGAAATTTTCATGAAAAGTTCCCCAGTAGCGTCACTACCATTTCCATTTCCTCTGGCAGCTAATTGTTCCGCTATAGTAGCTAATTGCCTCACTATTTCATTTACCTGATTGTTGTTACCTTCAGCCATTTTATTTCCCCTATAGAGGAAAAGACCTTTAGATTAAATTATGTCTAACTGTAAGTTACAACAACATAAACTTATAACATAAAACACTTCCTCATTTCGTCTCACAAAAGAAGTTTCATTCTTTTAGAGCGAATGATTCACTTTGTTTTGATTGTTTACTCAGCCATTAAAATAAGAGTAAAGCACATAAGAAATAAAAATAATTTCCTTGCTTCTATTCTACTTGAGGCTTTATTTCATGAAAGAAATTTATTATTTAACTCCTGTTATTATTTGTTATGGCTCACTGGCACTTATTCAAACTAACATAAACAATAATCTAAATTGTTCTACGTTCTAAATAAACATCAGAAATACTAAACAATATTAACTAAATTGTATCCAAACAAAATCTCTAAACATTAACATTGTCCTTCTTGTCCCTTGACATCACATACTTCTTTGGTATAAATTCAGGAACATCGTTTGTATCATCTTCCATTTCTTCTGCCATTTCTTCCTTAGGATCTAACTCTTCTTCATCCCCTTCAGAATCGGTTACCAAGTCTACATACAATGGAATTACTGGATCCGGGTTCTCGATTTCATAACGTGAATTGTCCCTTGACTCATCAGTCCTTGAACCAGTAATAGTCTCCTTCACCATCATGTCTTCACTTTCATGACTATAAGGGTTTGGTGCGAGCAGGGTCTCATCACTTGCATTCGTCTCCTGACACTCCTTCTCTTTCCTAGCAATGTATCCTTACAAGTATCTCCAATCACAACCCCGTTGGCCAATTGCATCCTTATATTTAGAGTTTTTCGAAAGTCCTCCATAAAAGTGGAAATCGCTAAACTTTGCCTTGGTTTCTAGGTAGGGTGAACGGTCGAGCAAAAACTTAACAATTAGGGCTGATACATGGTCAGACGGGTCCCATTGTGGCAGCTTCAATACAGTACTCATATACCAACAATAAACCCATATTTTCCAAACATACTGGGTTGGACTTTCATAGTCTTTCTTCTCTAAGGTTCCTTTTTGTGTGTCTTTACAAGGCACACGATACGATATCCTGCACAACACTTAACAATAATGGTCCGTCCTTCCCAAAACAAAACAAACTAACAGTTGTACAAAAAAGGTGTTATGGCTAACATACAATTTCCTTTACACATAACTATTCACATAAGCATCACCTTAAAACACGAACTTTAATGCATGAAAGAGCAGAAATAAAGTCGATTCTACATGTCAAAACTTCCTACCCAAGCTCAGCACATTGTATTAAAGCAATAACACATAATTGAATTCCTTGCATACCTGCACAAATAATTTATCTTTCAAAATTTTCCATTTTCGGAAATTATTATTTTCAGAAAAAATTCCATTTCCAAAAACTTTGCAAAATAAGAAATTCCTCTTTCCCAAAATTAAACTTAAGTTTTTCCGAAACATAAAATTTATTTTTTTTCAAAAACTAGGCTCTAGTAACCACTTAGTAACACCGTAGAATTTCCTAATTTTCTACCTTATATTTTTCCGGAAAACATATAATAAATATTAAAGAATTATAATTATTAAAACTCCTTAATAACGGAAAAAACCAAAGTATTATCGCCGCCGTGATAACAACTAAGGCATTTATAAAAGTATTACAGCGGAAATCTTAAAACCAGAACAAATTTAAAACTAAACTTCAAAACAAGTCTCAAAACCAAATTCAAATAGACATCCAAAACAAAAACTAACTTACAACTTTATTACACTTCGGAGCCATTTTAATGGCCCTTAAAAATCAAAACTAGAATCTTTGAAAATTAAAAAACATCCAAATAAAGGTTAGTACTTCATATGCAATAAAAATAACACTACAAAACTACAAAGCAAGCGCTCACACTCTAGCCCAGCATGAAATGACTTATGCCCACTTGTACATGTTGCTTTTCTTATTCTAGACAACTACTCACCAACAAGTGGGTCATTGTAGGGCAAAGTCCAAGACAAATCCATGCACATAACATAAAAAGTCAGCAAAGCTTAGTACATAATTACTAATGACTATGCAATAAAACAACATGAACTAAAACATACACACAACTTACCTATGACACGCTTTCACCTATGCATAGACTCAACAAATTAATTATTATATTTAAACTTTTGGATTCTGCATCGAACGGGTTTCCTTTCCTTAAAAATCGCCCTATTAGGCTCCAGCTTGGGAGGAACTCCAATAAGGTATTACCTATGTCACATGAAGTGACGGAATTCCAGCGCATTAAAAATATAAAAGAGTACAACGTCTTGTACTCCAATTAGAAGTCATAGATCTTTGTTCCTTACGACTCCCCCCATTGTTCATACTCAAAGTATATACGTTGGAAGAGTTTTGATGCAATCCTCTTAACTTTATGTGAATAACCGATTTAACAAAGTTATGACTCACATATAACATCACATAAACGTACGCATCAACTCAAGAAAGCCATATTAATTATCTTCGATTTAAAGTGATTTAAAAATAATCACATGTGTGTCCTTTAATTAAACTGAACTTCCTTTACCACACATTAACTGTGAGTGGCCTACTATTTACTTTATCCTTGACCCCACATTAAACTGTGAGTGGCAACATGAATAAAATATTTGCTCATAAACTCCTTTTAATCATGTATATAAAATTCACAACTACCTTTTTTGTTGATTAAGTAACTAACCATCTTTAAAATAACTTCCGTTATTAATAAGCTATTGGCAAAATTAAACTCATCATAACATTCCAATTTAACCATACAAAATTTATATTTTCTAATCAACATGGAATATTACCTTATTATAAAATCATGCTTCTAATAAAACTTGTGATGCACATCAATTCATGATTCAAACAAGCAGTGCAATATTTCGTAACATAGAGGATCATCCAAGCATGAATTATAATTCTTATGTTTGTGTTTAGTAATTACGTGCCTTGTGAAATAGTGGTGCTCCGCCACAACTTCTAAAAGTTGACTAATTCAAAGTCTCCTACATTAAGAAAACCGAAACTATATTAATACCTTGTTTACTAAGTTCTACAACAACTTTAAACTAATTTCTATATTGGAAACTTGTCCAAATCATTTCTTATATGGTCTCTATTGAATTCCATACTTCACTTAAATTTTTCTATTGCAAGATTACTTGGTTTTCGCGACTTAAATTTAACTTTACAAAACTTCAACATAAATTTTATGTCACTTTAGAAAAGTGGACAGTAATTTAAAATTATCAAAACTCCTTTAATAACATCAAAAACAACACAAATCAATCATACAATGTGTTACTTAATTTATATGATCAACTAATGCTACTTACATACTTTAAAAGCCTAATTATTCAACTTTATAAAATTTGGACGGCATGTTAAACATGCTTAAAATCACTTTTAAATTTCATGAAACATACTAAAAATCATATGTAATTCCATAGAATTAATATGTCATACTAGCATAATATGAACACTTAAAACTTATTTTAACTTGTTTTTATAAAATTTTCAGATTTGTTAATTAACTTTAAAATCATGAAAAACTCATAAAAACATCATAAATTCATGACAAAACTCTTTTTCAATCTACAAACATCGTCATGAAACCAATCTATGCTTTAGGATAATTTTTCAAAAGTCAAAACATGTTCATGATATTGATTGTATTGAATTTCATGATTACTAAATTTGGACAGCAATTTATTTTATATTTAAACCCTTTAAAAATCAATCTAAACTTCATTAAATCATCATAAATTCACATAATAACAATTCATGATCATAATATTGAGGTTTAAATCATTAAAACCCACAAAAATCAAGGCTTTCACAACTTTTTAAACCATAATCTATAAATTCACGAACAACAAATTAATTCATGCTTTAAAACAAATCATAACTCCGTAAAACAAGATTGATACTTATAAAATCATGATCAATCATAAATATACACATGAATTTGCAAAATTGAATCAAAAGGAAAGAAGAAGAATTTTTTTTAAAGTGTTAAAAAATACCGAACAAGGGGGAGGAGGTGGTCGGCGGTGGTGAGAAACTCCGTCAAGGCTCCGGCGCACGAACTACAAAACAAAAAAAAACGAATTTTTTCTCTTCTCCTTAGTAAAACCCGAATTCTTTTTTTCTTTTTCGGAAATCTTGCTTCCTTTTTTTCGTTTTTCTTTTTTCTCTTTTCTCTCTTTAAATTTTGGAATCCTGATTAGTGTTATGAAAGATAAAATCTGAAAATTTGCATTTTAAAGGGTATTTATAGGCCCCAAAGTAGGATTTGGTAAAGCCCATACTTATCCTAAAGAGTGGAAATTACCTTTATGCCCTTGCCTTATAATAAATTAGGAAAGTCTTAAAATTCCATTTTTAGAAATATAAAATATTTTTTATGAACACAAATAATTATTTTCTTTTATTAAAGCATATTTAAATTTTTTTTTCTTGTATAATATTCTTATTGAACACAATTTTTCAATAAAAATACTAAAATTACTCGTATAAAATACAAAAATACTTCCTTAAAATACGTGAAAATGTGGGGTATTACAACAACAATAGCTACCATGCAAGTATTGTCATGGCACCTTTTGAGGCTTTGTATGGAAGGAAGTGTAGAAGCCGCTTATGTTTGAATCACAAGTGAGACAGTGATTCTAGGACTTTAATTGATCAAAGAAACCACAGATAAAATAAGGGTAATACAAGCAAAGATTCAAGCAGCACAAGATAGACAAAAGTCGTATGCGGACCATAAGCGCCAAGAAGTTGTGTTTGAAGTTGGTGATAAGGTGTTACTTAAGGTATCACCAACGAAGGGAATAATGTGGTTCGGAAAAAAGCGAAAATTAAGCTGAAAATACATAGGACCCTATGAGATCTTGCAAAGGGTTGGAAAAGTAATCTATAAGTTAGCATTACTAATTGAGTTGAGCAAGGTTCACAATGTCTTTCATGTGTCTCAACTAAGGAAGTATGTTCCAGATGAGTCACATGTATTTTAGCCTGAAACAATAGAGTTAGACCAAAGTTTGACCTATAAAGAGAAGCCAATTAAGATCCTAGACAGTAAGGTCAGGGATACTCGTAGAAATAGTGTCAACGAAGTAAAGGTGTTGTGGTCAAACCAAGAAACCGAAGAAGCTACTTGGGAAGCTGAAGATATGATGAGAGAAAATTATCCAGAGTTATTTCGGGCAAGTAAGTAGAGTTACGGGGACGTAACTCGATTCTTAAGGGGGTAGAGTGCGATCTAATTTCGCGCAATTTTACCCTTAATTTTGCAAGTTTTTATGAGTTTTTACAGCTTTTAAGTAAAAGTTTTATGTCTGTTTACTAAAAAGTTGTCAAGTGAAAGTTAACTAAATGTATAAAGTCTACAACAACATAGTTTTATAATGAAAAAGATTGAAGTAAATGTAGTCTCTATTAAAATTCCACACACTAATTTACACAAAGTTTCGGGACGAAACTTCTTTTAAGGGGGGTAGACTGTAATACCCCATATTTTAAGATATTTTAAATGATTATTTCTGCAATTTATATGTATGATTTTAATATTTTTATTAAGAAGTTGTATTCAATTAGAATATGAAGCAAAAGAATTTTAATAAATTTTAATTAAAAAAATTACTTTGTGGTTACGAATAATATTTTATGTTTTATAAAATGTTTTGAAAAGTTTCTAAAAATAGAATTATTGGCATATAAGTATTTTCCACTATTTAGGATAATTATTAGCTTCCATCCTACTTTGGGGCCAACAAATACCCCATAAAACCCAATTTTCAGATTTTATCTTAAAAATTGGTGATTTAGGATTCCAAAACTAAGAGAGAGAAAGAGGAAAAAAAAGAGGGAAAGAGGGAGGAGTTCGAACAAAAGAAGTAAAAGAATAAAAAATTTTATTGTTTGGTTTTTGGGCAAACAAAAAAAATTGCTTTCGTGTTTTGCCAGAGCCCCGCCTGCCACCGGAGCGCCGCCGCTGCAGCCGCCTGCCACCCTTACTCCTCCCCTACTCGGTATTTTCGAACTTATATAAGAAAATAATTTCTTCTCTGTCTTTTTCAATTAATTTTTGCAAATTCATGTTTATATTTATGATTAATCATGTTTTTATAAGTTTCAATCATGTTTTATGAAGTTATGATTTGTTTTAAAGTATGAATTAATTTGTTATTGATGAAATTATAGATTAGGGTTTATAAAGTAATGATATCTTTATTTTATGAGTTTTAATGATTTGAAATTCAATATTATGGTCATGAATTGTTGTTGGGTGAATTTATTTTGAATTTATGAAGTTTGATTTTTAAAGACTTTAAACATAAAATAAATTGCTGTCCAAATTTTATAATCATGAAAATAAATAGAATAAATATTATGAGCTTCTTTTGGGTTATGAAAAATTATTCTAAAGCATAGATTTGTATCATAATGATGTTAGTAGATTGTAATAGAGCTTTACGATGAATTTATGATGTTTTTATGAGTTTTCCATGTGTTTAAAGTTAATTAATAAATCTGAGAATTTTATAAAAGCAAGTTAAAATAAGTTTTAAATGTTCATATTATGCTAGTATGATCACATGTTATTTCTATAGTGTTACAAATGATTTTTAGTACGTTTCATGAAGTTTAAAAGTGTTTTTAAGCATGTTTAACATTTTGTCCAGATTTTGTAAAGTGAGTAACTAGGAGTTTGAAGTATGTAATTAGCATGAATTAATCATATAAGTTAAGTATTACATTGTGTTATTGATTTTTGTTGTTTTTGAGGTTTTTCAAGGAGTTTTGACTATTTTAAATTGCTGTCCACTTTTCTAATGTGACATAAAATGTATGTTGAGGCTTTATAAAGCATATATAAGTTTCGGAAAATTGAGTATTTTGCAATAGAAAAATTATAGTAAAGTATGGAATTGAATAGACACCATATAGGGAATGTTTTGTACAAGCTTCTAATATAGAAAGTTAGTTTAGAGTTGTGGTAGAACTTAGTCAACAAGGTTTTAATTTAGTTTCAGTTTTCTCTATGTAGGAGACTTCGAATTAGTAAACTTTTAGAAGTTATGGCAGATCAATACTATTTCACAAGGTACATAAGTACCAAAGACAAACATTAGAATTAGAATTCATGCTTGGTTGATCCTTTATGTTATGATATGTTGTTATGGTTGTTTGAATTGAAAATTGATGTGTATGACAAGTTTTATTCGAAGTATGATTTCATATTATTCTGACATTCCTTGTTTTTAGCAATATAAATTCCACAAAGATTGAATTGGAAAGTTATGAGCAGTTTAATTTGGCCAATAACTTTTTAATAAAGAAAGGAAGTCATTGATGTTGGTTAGCTACTTAATCAACTAGAAAATTAGTTTGTGAATTTTTATTCACATGATTAAAAGAAGTTAATGAGAAATTATTTTATACATGTCGCCACTCACAGTTTAATGTGTGGTCAAGGAGAAAGTACACTCATAGTGAATGTGTTGTAAAGGAAGTTCAGTTAATTAAAGGACACACAAGAGAATATTTTTACAATCACTTTAAATCAAAGATAATTAATATGTGTTGCTTGATTTGATGCATATTTAGGTGTGATGTTGTATGTGAGGCATAACATTGTTAAACAAGTTAAGCACGTAAAGTGTAAGAGGATTCACATCAAAACTCTTGGAACATATATAGCTTGAGTATGAACAATGGGGTTAGTCGTATGGAACAGTGATCTATGAGTTCTAACTGGAGTACAAGACGTTGTACTCTTTTATATTTTTAATGCGCTGGAATTTCATCACTTTATGTGACAAAGGTAATACCTTCTTGGAGTTTTACCGAAGTTAGTGCCCCATAGGGCAATTTTTAAAGGAAAGGAAACCCGTTCTATGCGGAATCCAAAGTCTAAATATAATAATTAATTTTTTTGAGTTTATGCACAGGTGAAGAGTTGTCAAAGGTAACATGTGTGTATGTTTTAGTTGTTGATGTTGTTTTGTTGCATAGTCTTTAGTAGTTATGTACTCAGCTTTGCTGACTGTGTGTCTTGTGTGCATGGCTTTGTCTTGGACTTGGCTCTACAATGACTCACTTGTTGGCCAGTAGTTGTCTAGAATAAGAAAACCTACAGGTACAAGTGGGCATAAGTCATTTCATTATGGGCTGGATTTAGAGTGCTTGCTGTGTATTTTTGTAGTTTTAATTTTATTGCTTATGAAGTTCTAACTTTTATTTGAATACTGTTTATTTTCAAAGTTTTAGTTTCCAGTTTTTGTTTTTAAGGGCCATTAAAATGGTTCCGAAGTATAATAAAGTTGTAAGAAGATTTTTGTTTTGGGTACGTGTTGGTTTGAATTTAGTTTTGACATTTGTTTTGAAGTTTCAGTTTTAAATTGATTTTGGTTTTAAGACTTCCGCTGTAGTACTTTGTTAAAAGCCATAGCCGTTATCAAGGTGGCGGTAATACTTTGGTTTGTCCCCATTATTTAGGAGTTTTAATAATTATAATTCTTTAATCTTTATAGTATGTTTTCTAGAAAAATATAGTGTATATAGTTACGAAATTCCAAGGTGTTACAAATATTGTCCTCCTGAGAAAACCTCAAATCTTAGGCAAAAAGACTCAAATTTCACCCAAGACAATGATGAAATTTTGGGAGAGGCATGGGAACGCTTTAAGGATATCCTATGCTCATGCCCTCACCATGGTATCAGTGAATGGTTGGTATTCATGAGTTTCTATGATGGTGTTCTTCCTAGCTCAAGGGTCAACCTTGATGCTGAGTGTGGAGGCCAACTAAAAAAGCTACCTTTGAACAAAGTTCAAGAAGCCATCGTGGAGGCTGCAAAAAGTTTTGCTTTGCACTCCAATAGAAGGCTTTTAGTAAGAAAGAGCGCCGCTAAAACTGATAATTTTAAGGGACTAAATTCTAAAATAGACCTTCTAGCAAAGCAACTTGAAAAAGCGCACTTCGCTTCTACTAGTAATCCTTCACAAGTAATGTCTTGTGAAACGTGTGGAGGTAATTACCACATCTTGTTACTGTGTTTCCACTGTGGAAACGAAAGCCTACTCTCAAGGCTACAATATCAAGGTTGGAACCCCTAACCTAATTAAAATTATAATAAGGGAGGTGGTCCTCAATCAAACTTTAAACGACTACCCCCTCAACAACAACCCGGCTTCTATCTACCTCCTTACCCTCCTCCTCCTAAAAAATGGGATTACGACATGTGCTGGAATGTTATATGTGTGGTTTTCATGGTGTTTTTCCCCCTTATTTAGGGTCAATTTTATGCCTAAGAGTTGTGTTTTGGCTTGGTTTTAGCTCATTTTGTGTTCTTTGGCTAATTTGAAGTGTTTCGCCAAGTTTGATTGATTTCCTGCGATTTTAGAGCTTTTTGGTTTGATTTTATCATTTGCGGTTGTTATACTTGGTTTCGGTGTGTTTTGTATTTTCAGGAGCACGGAAACCGAGGTTTGGAACGAAGCTAGGAAGCTTGGACGGAACGAGAATGACATGTGCATGGGAATGCGTGCCAAAGAGTTATGGAAACAAGCCATGAAGAAGCTATGAAGAAATAAGAAGAAAAGGAAGCAAAAAAAGGCATTTCTAGAGCCACTACGCGCCCGCATAGAAAGCCTATGCGCCCGCATTTTAATCAGAAGCAACCTTCACTAAGCCTCTGGACCACTGTTGCGGCCGCACAAAATTGCCATGCGTTTCTAGAAATTTTGTTTTCCAGAAATTTTGTTTCTTTTATTTTTTTCGAGCTATGACTTTGTAAACCCAATTTTAGGGGTATTAAGGGCACGACTTCCTAGGCTAAAACACTTTATGCCTATCATAATTTAGAATTACCCTCTTAGGGTTTTATTAAGAACATTTTGTCTCTCAAAAATTAGATTAGGAATTAGGGTTTGTTCTCAACATTATTTCAATTTAATTCAAAGTTCTTCAATTTGGTAATTCCGTTTACTTTGATTCTTTTTACTTAGTTTAATTCAAGGTCTTTAATTTCACTAGTTTAATTAATTTAGTTTATTTGTTGATGTTAATTAGTTTAATTATTAATTATTTCATTAATTTAATTATGAATTCTATTATTATGATTGCTTTAATCTTCATGTTCATGAGTGAGTAGTTAATTTTGTAGGGTTAGGGAAACCTTGAATAATAAATGGACTAAATAACTTAGATTGTTTTGATTTTGCAATTAGTAGTCAAATTCCTATTATTGGCTTGTTTGTTTACAATTGAATTATGCGCAAATTTATTTGTAATTTTGGTGGTTGTTGAATTTGATGCCAAGAGGTAAAAATACCACAATAAGACCACTGAATAATCGGCGGAATTAGTCTAGGCATTAGCGAGAGTCGCTAGATGAGTTTCGAGGGAGTCTAAGTTGGAGAGAATTAGTGAGCCCTAATTTGACGGTAATTATGAAATTGCACGTTCTTTGCTAGTGAATCCATTAGTTGTTCTTGGTGATCCGAATGACCGTAGGTTGAAATTATATGTTTTAATCAACGTCATTTCCCGTAATAATTAGTAGTTCTTTAGTTGTTAATTAGTAGTCAATTAGTTAATCAATATTTCTCAACTAAGGCCCTTTACTCGGTTTAAGCTTTTTAGAACTAATAGAGTTCAATTGCTTCCCTGAGGATTCGATCCTTACTTCCCTAGCTGCATTAGTTAGAGTTGTTTTGTGTAGTTTTGGTAGGTGTGCGATAGCGTCATCAAAATTTGGCGCCGTTGCCAGGGAGGCAATTTTTTATTCTGTTAGTCGGGTTTTTACTGTTTCCATTTTATTTTTCTTAGTTTCAAAGAACTATTTGGTTCTTTGAGGCAGATTCTCATCTTTGCTCTGAGTTTTTGTGCAGGTTTATAGGTTTATGCAAAACGACCACGAGCCTAATATTTTCATTTTCCTTGAGCTCGAGCATGTATTTCTGAGGCGGTTGAGACGTAGTAACGCCAAATATTTCTCCCCCGATCTGTGGAGGAGATTGTTTCTGATCTGTCTCAGTTTTTTTAGTTCACTTTCAACCCTTTGTTTGAAGGGTATTTAGAGTTCGAGATGGCTGCCGAAGGAGAAGGACAAGGTAGAGGACCGCCACCTCCACCACTGCCGCCACCACCTGCAGCCCGTTCATTGAGAGACTATTCCTTGCCTAGTACAGAGTCTATGGATGGGGGTTATTTAGTACCTGATACCGATGCTGATAACTTTGAACTGAAACTGGCTCTTGTGAATATGGTTGAACGAAATCAATTTTCAGGAACATTGAAGGAGGATCCGAACTTACACTTGCAGAATTTCCTCCAATATTGTGATACTATCAAACAACAAAATGTGTCTAAGGACTACATTAGGAGGAGAATGTTCTCATTTTCGTTGAAGGACAAAGCTAGAACCTGGATGAATGATCTTAATATGGCTATAATTACTTGTTGGGAGGACTTGGATCTTGCTTTTAAGAGGAAGTACTACCCTCCAAAGAAAACTGCTTTATTGAGGAGCCAAATTACTAATTTCAATCAGGAACGGTTCAAGGAGCTATTGAGAATGTGTCCTTATCATGGGCTTGAGAAGTGGTTTTTGGTTCACTCATTCTACAATGGTTTGGGCAATGAGAGTAGAGCTTTGTTGGATTCTTCTGCTAATGGTCGATTCATGAACCATGAGGTCAATGCTGCATATGAACTGATTGATAAAATTGCTACTCATAACTCAAGTTTGGCAATCTTAGAGGACATTCGAAGAAGGGTTGAAAACATGTTGTTGATTATAAGTATGAGAGTTTGGCTTCACAGATAAATGCTATAAGCTAGATTCTTGATAAGATTTGCACTTCCCCTTATCCATTGATGTCTGAAGCTGCTATGTCTACCCATTCTGGAGGCAATGATCCTTTCTGCTATACATGTGGATCATTTGGTTACAATTCTCAGTTAATTCATAGTACAATAGAGCAAGTATGTGCGTTCTAGGCCTACAAGAATAAACCGTTCTCCACCACTTACAATCCAGGCTACAAGGATCATCCATATTTCTCTTATAGAAGCACCAATGCTCAGAATCCATAGCCTATGCCACAAATGCAACAACCACAATAGTAGCAGTAAATGCAGAGGTTCCAAACTCAAGGTCCATCACAGCCACTTGGGTTCACTAAAGCACCATTTAACCTACGACCATTACAGCACACTAATGAGTTAGCAGATTTGAAAAACATGATGTTAAAGATGTAGAAAAGTATAGAGGCCATGCTAACTCACAACAAGCACTTGGAGACTCAGATAGCTCAGATTGCACAATCAAATGCTCAAAGACAACAGGGCCACCTTCCATCACAACCCACACCTCTAGTATCACAAACTCCGCAGAATCCTCCGAGGGACCATGTCAATGCCATTACTTTGAGGAGTAGAGCTGCTTATGAGGGTTCGAAATGCCTAGTAATGATGCCATTTCCGATGTTGCAACTAGAGCTAAGAAGACCAATGATGTGGTGATTGAAGACTTAGAGGTAGAGACAGTTCCAGAGAAGGAGGCCGAAGCATCTAAGGAGAAAGTGGATGACAAATCGATTGATACGATCCCGAGGCCACAGGTTAGGTTTCCCTTTCCGAACAGGGTGACCAGGAGTAAAAATAATAATCATTTCAGTAATTTTTAAGCTATTGTTAAGAATTTGCAAGTTACTGTCCTTTTACTGATTTGATCACTCAAATTCCTACTTACATTAAGTTTTTTAAAAGACATTTTGAGCAGGAAACGTGAGTTGAGTGTGGTGGAGACCGTACCACTTACGGAGGAGTGCAATGTTATATTACAAAACAAGTGTCCACGCAAGCTAAAGGACCCAGGAAATTTTTCTATTCGTTGTAACATTGGCCACCTGTTATTGACAAAGCTTTATGTGACAAAGCTTTATGTTGCAACTGGAGCTAAGAAGACCAATGATGTGGTGATTGAAGACTTAGACGTAGAGACAGTTCTAGAGAAGGAGGCTGAAGCATTTAAGGAGAAGGTGGATTACAAATCGATTGATACAAACCCGAGGCCACAAGTTAGGTTTCCCTTTCCGAACAGGGTGACCAGGAGTAAGAATGATAATCATTTCAGTAAATTTTTAGCTATTGTTAAGAGTTTGCAAGTTACTGTGCCTTTTACTTAAGAGTTTCGAGGGTGTCTAAGTTCGAGAGAATTAGTGAGCCCTAATTTTACGATAAATGTGAAATTAAACGTTTTTTTGTTAGTGAATCCATTAGTTGTTCTTGGTGATTCGAATGACCCTAGGTTTAAATTATCGGTCTTAATCACTGTCATTTCCGGTAGTTAATTAGTAGTTAATTAGTAGTCAATCAGTTAATCAATATTTCTCAACCAAGGCCCTTTACACGGTTTATGCTTTTTAGAACTAATATCAATTGCTTCCCTGATGATTCGATCCCTACTTCCGTAGCTGCATTAGTTATAGGTCTTTAGTTTATTTTTTTATAAGTGTGCGATAGCCTCATCAGAATCATTTATGAACCAAAAACTTAAAGTTAATACCGATTATGAGAGGAAAGTAGGTGACCTTGCTACCTCTGTTCAGCAAATGCAAGCCCATATTAAAATGATTGAATCCCAGCTTGCTCGAATTGCTCAGCATTTTGCCGATTCTACTTCTAATTCCAGAACTCAGTTTCTAGGGCAAACGCTTTTCAACGCAAGGGAACAAGCGAAGGCCATCACTTTTAGATCTAGAAAAAAGTACGATGGTCTAGTTATGGTTGAAAATAACCAGAAATAATGGCAAAGAGGGTGCCCTAGTTCTCAATGATGCTATTAAGAGTCTCTTTGAGGAATGTGCCACTATCTTTCTTCTTGTGGAAGTTAGTGTTATTTTTCATAATATATTACCAGAGAAGCATGGTTATCCAGGAAGTTTTCGATTCCTGTGAAAATTGATGATTTGGATTCCAAGAATGCACTTTGTGATCTTGGTGCTAGTGTTATCTTGATGCCTCTTTCTATGGATAAAAAGCTGAATTTTGAGTATATGAAACCCACTACGATGTGTACGCAACTAGCCGATCGCTCGGTTAGGTTGCCTCTAGGCGTCTTAGAGGATGTTTAGGTCGAAGTTGGACGTGTCTTTGTTCCTTTTGACTTTGTCATAACGGAAATGGAGGAGGATACTCGTGTTCCCCTTATCTTAGTCCGTCCATTCTTGAAAACGGCAAGAGTTGTTATCAAAGTAAACGATGGGCGTTTAACTTTGAATGTAGGTGATGAGAAAATTACTTTCTCTTTCACCAAAACTATTGGACCTATTTTTGCTCCCTTCTAACGGCTGATGATTATCGTGTACCACGTCGAAACAACGTCCGATTCTTAAAAATCGAGCGCTTTAGAATAAATAAATAAATAAAACCATGGTCGATAAGTTTTACCGATATTGAGTTATAACGGCTGAATACTCTTAAAATGATGTTATTATTTTTCATTCCATTATTTCATTTCATTATTCATTCATTTTCGAAAATATATAAATTAATTTAACCGTACGAATGTGGCCGGATTCGACGAACCATCTAGAAAGGTTTGTTCGGTTTATGGCAACTCTAAGTTGCGGAAGCGTGTAAATAGTATTAAGGAAGTAAATTTCGTATATTCTCGTAATATTTCGATTTGTGAAAGAAAATATATGAAATAAGGAAGTACCGGAGATATTCCATGAAAAATGCAAAGTCAGGGCAGCTAGTGCTAAGGCGCCCAAGAGGCTGTGCCATAGGGCTCAGTGGGCGCCTTGGCACTCGCTTCGAGCGTCCTGGCGCTCCATGGGCGTCCTAGCGCTTCCCTAGTGCCCTGGCACTCTGTAACTTTACTTCTAGCACTATATATACCCACTCCTTCGACTTTCATTAACAATAAACACACAATCATCAACTCATATCTTCACAAATCTCTCTCTCTAACTCGTCATTTTCTCTCTCTACAAAAACCTTCGATTTCGTGCCTTACTTCAAAAACCATACTAAACAAATAACACTTATTACTATTATTACAAATCAACTAAGGTTCATCAAGCTCTCGGTTCTAAAGGGACGTCGACTCGCACGAAAGGTACATCGAATGAGGCCATCAACATCGAAATCATCGTCTTGTGTCCTTCAAAGATGTTAGTTTGCATGTTTACGTTATTATAATGATTTATTAAATAATTGACATGTTTATAATTAATTTCATGTAATCTTGAATGATTGACGATTCGACTTATAAACATAAATCAAACCTAAGTAGATACTGTGCCTAGGGTTTTATGTGAATTTATGCTACATGTTTCAATGCTTTCAAATCACCTAGAATCCATGTCTAGTTCAAAAGGCTTAAAACCATGTTTCCATTGATACAAGATTAAAATCAACTTAACACTAAAGCGATTACCCAAGCATGGGAAAACGGAATTTATGTGTGCATTAACTAAATCCCTGCTAGCCTTATATTTCCATACGTGTTTGTAGGTCCAAACCAGAAATATGATTGCCATAATTCAATATTATGATTGTGAAATTACATATGAGAACAGGTAGAGGCAGCTATACGTGGGGGGACACTGTGCCCTACTATTGTCCTTACCCTAGTCCCCGAATCCAGAGATATATGAGACCTTCTTATCCTTGGCTATCATTTTGGCATTGGGCTATGACCTAATGGGGTTCCGTTAGCTCCCTAAAGGAGGATGGTGGTGACTTCTCTACTTGGTTCTTGAGATTCTAGACTCACTCCCCAAGCAAGGCATACTCAGACTGTACAAATAAACTATACACAACATTCAAACGTCCTTTAAGAAAGGCCACGTGGGCCCCGGGTTGACAACTATGAAAATGCCTACGATGGATTAGATCCATCACATCGATACTCTTAGTGACTATATTAATTCCTTCCGAATAATGGTAGAAGTGGATGACTCTTTAGAAGCTCTTATAACCAATAGAGAGCTTGTAGGGGCCAAGGGGTATGAACTTATTCTTAACCAAACTTCGGTTCATATCATAAATGTGATCGACGTCCTTCATATCGAAGGGCAAAAGGAGAGCGTTGTGCCTCCTCCTAAAATCGAACTCAAGCCCCTTCCTTCTCTTCTAAAATATGCCTTTTTAGATGAGAAGGAGTCTTGTCCAGTTAATGCTAAACTTGATGATTCTTCGATCGAAAAACAGTGCATACATAAAGGGAGTGAGTCCCTCTTTATGTATGCATCAGATTCTTCTCGATGATGCCTATTCTTCAACAATTGAGCATCAAAGAAGGTAAAATCTGAACATGAAAAAATTTGTTCGAGCTAAAGTGCCCAAACTACTCAAAGCCAGCATCATTTTTCCTATTTTTGATAGTAGGTGGGTAATTCTGGTCCAAGTCGTGCTTAAAAAAGGGGGCATGACTATTGTTAAAAATGACAAAGGGAGAATCGATCTCTACTTGCTACACATAATGCATTCAATTCCCACATGAGGGTCTTGCTTTAGGATACACGTCACATAAAGTATGTTCTATACTTGAGACACCCCTGGGGGACCAATATTAAGGATGGTTAGGTGACCTACCTAATGTAGTGTTTATTTGTTTTTTTTTTGCTATAGTTTCTTTATCTAGTTTCGTTAGTTTTTATTCCATTTTTTGTGTCTTTACCCTTTCTTTTATTAATTTTTAGTATTTCCCATTCCTCCTTTTTATTATAGAATTTATGCTCGTATTTGTCTTGTTTCGTTTTTTGTCTCCATTTTGTAGGATCTTTCATTAAGTTGAAAACGGAGGTAACAACTCTTCCAAGATATTATGGAATATGAAGTAAGGAACGGTTTGCCTTAGTCTTGGCTTAAGCGATTTGGTCTTTTACTTAACGTCTCACGATATCGCAAGCCATGGCTCGCCGACACAAATAAAGCCTCTAGCAGCCCCAAAAGAAAGTCTCTCCTCTTTACCTCCTTCCCTCAACTACAGAATTGAAGAAGGGGAGGTACAAAATAGGGGGTTGCGGCCGCAGGGTACCTGGTATGCGGCCGCATGCCCTTCTTTCGTCAAAAATAGATTTTGCTTCTTCCTCCTCCACTTGCTTGGGTCTTGTTTTGTCTATATATATATTCTTGTAAACCTAGTAGTTCAAAGTAGTTAGAAGTTAGTAGAAGATATTTTAAATCTCATTTTTCTCTCTAGATTAATTATATTAAATTTGATTAGTAATTAGTTCTTGATAAATATAATAATTGTAATTCAATCGTTTCTTAATTAATTCAAAGTTGGTTATTCAAAGTTCTTGGATTATTGTTCTCAATTTGGTATTCAAAGTCAGTTGGTTTGATTTTCTTGGGATTCATGTTCTTGGTTTGGTATTATTAAGTTCTTGGTTGATCATCATTGTAATTGGGCATCATTGGAATAAGCTTCAAGGTTCTATACATCAAATATTCAAGCTTCATGGTACAATCACTAGTAAAAAAATAGCTTATTAGTATCGTTTTTTTGCACCTATTTGTATCGTTTGTTAGAAACGATGGTAATAACTTCTATTTGCATCGTTTTTTTTGGTGCAAACGATACAAATAGGTAGTATATTTGTATCGTTTTTACAAACAAACGATGCAAATAGGTGGCCTATTTGTATCATTTTTACAAAAAAACGATGCAAATAGGTAGTCTATTAGTATCCTTTTTATAACAAACGATACTAATAGTGTTGTTTATAAAACAAATTTCAAAAGGTAATTTGGTGGGCTCCATATTCACAATAAATAATATATCTATATATATATACATCCTCCCGCCATCCTCCCGCCATTGCCCCTGTTCGATTTTCTATAGTTTACAATACTAATATAAATATTTCATTAACAAATTAAAAATTGTAAACGATTTAGATATATACAATACATTTTCTATTATGATATAAATATATTTTACAACGACAAGTTGGATAGATGTTTACGAAATAACTAAATTAAAAGTATGAACAATATTGTAATCAAATACTTTTTTTATTTAATTAGGATCGGACAATAAAAAATTTAGTCTGAAGAACCTCGCCCGTTGCTCGCGAACTTCATCCAACTCTCTTTTGGTATACGGGGCAGATCTTCCAATATAGTCCTTCAAAAGATTATATTGAAAACAAAACGATGTAAGTAAAGTATATAAGATATTATTGCTAAGAGAATAAGAAGGGTACAATAGCTTTCCAATCACTACATATGAATATGCTGCTACTGTCTAAACAAACATATTAAAAAAAGACATGACATGCTTTGCTAAAACTTCAAGGAGGACAATCAATAATGAATTAAATCAGTGATTAATTAGAATGCGAATATCATTTTGAGTAGGCAATATAACTACTAAATTATGATGCATATTACAATGTATAGCAGGAAACAAATACGATAAATAGAACGTAAATGACACCAGGATATGATGCCAAATGTACAAGAGTTCCGACATCATGAAAGGATGCAGGTAAAGAAGCTAGTCCATGGAAATGGTCAACATAGTAAGTTAAAGAACTTGGAATGACTTTATAAGAGAATTAAACAAATTAGTACAAGCTATGAAAAGAGAAAAAAATAGCATAATGTGTCAAACAAGAGACCGAAAAATTGGACAAAAGGAAAACGAAATAGATGGATATAAGAGCCGAAAACAAAAATGGAGTGTTTATCCTCATAGATAAGGCCAAGGCAATAATGTAGTTAAGATCTTAAAGCAAGTCCTTGGAGGAGTGAAGTTGACCACTGGTGGTGACCTCAACGGGCATGTATTTTCTATGAGGGGTAGCTTCAATAGCATACAGGGAGATTTTGGTGTTGAAAATAAAAAGTAAGCAGAAAAATAATTATGACTTCACATTAGCTTACGACAACGGTATAATGAACATTAGATTTGAGAAAAAGGATTACTCAACTACTAACCTATAGAAGTCAAAATTATCCATCAAGTGAGTCAAATTAACTTCTTGCATGTAAAAATTAAGAAATGGTTGAAGAATGTTCAATTGGTTGTAAAGTGATCTTTAAGGAGTGTGACAAACCAACACAGGTTAGTAGTAATAGATTTTCGAGGAAAGGGATATATCAGGCTAGTGGTGCTTATTACCACTTCTATGTGAATTCCTGTTCTAGTTGACCTAAGCTCTTGGTTGATCCTTCAACTAAAATTCTGATCTCACTAATAGTTTTAAGCTAACATTTTTAAAGTTCAAATCTTACTCTATATGTATTTTCATAAAACTTCACCAAATCTTACTTTAAGCTGCATTTTCAAAGTTCAAAGTTCAAATCTTACTTTATATGTATTTTCAAGGTTAGTGGTGTTCATAACCACATCCTCTCCGAAACTTCACCAAATTCCCGAAAAACCTCCTTCTATGATTACTTGCATTCCAAAGACTAAACTGATTAATAAAAAACAAATTAAATCATGACACAAACCTTTATTTGCTCCACATCACCCTTACATTCCCCAACTTTCTTGACTATCTTATTCATGTACTTCGTCACATAGTAGCCACAATCCATCCCACTAGTTTGCTGGGCGCACTAACAATATTGCAAAACGTAGGTTAAGAACAAGATACCTCTTGTGAGCATTATACCAAAATATATTGTATATTATTCACATAAGAACAAAATAAAAGAGTCATACATATACCTCGACTTGTTTCACCTCCAAAACCATTTTAGAATTTTCTTTGATCCTTGCTCTATACGACTTGTAAGCACTGAAACAAAATTGAAGATGTAAAAGTTCTACCAAAATAAATCAACACTTGGCTCGATGTTGCAGAAGAAAGTGACATCAACAGACAGATTACCACGATATTAACAATGTTACTAAAAATTTTGAAACATTGAGGGTTCATAATTACTTACAGTTCAAACACGTTTATGCAGTTCAGTTGACGAGGTGGTTGTTGTGTCAATGGGTCCAGTATATAAATTATACCGTCACATAAATCAATGGCCATGAGAATCCAGTGGTTGCTACCAAAATCAAAATGCGTGATCATTATATCCAAATATAACAAGACATTGCATGCAAATACAAAAGTAAGAAAGAACCCGTTCATACTTTTCATTGTATGGGGCTAAAACTGGATTGGACTTTGAATTTTTCCTTTTTTTGTTCGCTGTTGAAAGCGTGCTTCACATACTTGACTACATCGAAGAAACTTCTCTTGCATTCTGCGCCACATAATCTATGGGGACACAAGAAGGTTATGTGTCCCCCTTCAAACTTAGATATAACTTCTTGAAGGAGGTAGCTGTATTTTAAAACACCAAAAAATCATAAATCATAAATCATGATATATTTACGTAAGCAAAACATAAATGCAACAAAACAAAGTTGGTTTAAACTTTAAAAGGTTTACCAAATGTACACATGGATCACCGACACATTTATACACACTCCTCTTACAAGTTCATCAACGTCGGTAGATGTGACATAAATATGTTGGTCTTCTTGGAGATACAACGTTGGTGCCTTGAATAGCACACATACACTTTCATGGTTATCCTCAACCATCAACATGTGTAATAAGTCACACTCCGGAAGATCATGAATTTCACCAATTTGAGAAAAGAGGAATGTCAAAGGGATGTGACTCCTGTGTTCTGAGAGGGTCATAACTACCTACACCTTCTTTGCTTTGCGATGTTGTCTTCACAACATCCTACGTAGTTTAAAATCAAGCTATACTTGGTTAGTACTCATCACATGGAATAACAACCATCAATAGAAATACTACACAAAGTTATACAAGCATAAACTAATGCTAAGGATTTGGATACTAACCGCATCCTCAAATAGCACCATAGATTTAGGCCACATCACAAAGTAATCCTTAGCTTTACCAAGCTTAGTTTCACCATCAGGCGATGGAACACGCAACTCTATAAATTTGTACTCCTCATATGGATGGTCGATGCTGACCTTATAGTGATCAGGCAACATCGATGATGTATGAATCAAAGACTTTTCACTAGGGTACCAAGTTCCATCAGCAACATTCACTAGGTTACCATCATCATCACTCATAGCAAGACGAAATTTTTGGGGGCCCGTCCACAATAGAAAATTGTAGAATTTATCACTTTAATTGATTGTACTATAATGTAGAAGAATTTGATTTATTGATTGTACCATCATGATCATTAGGTTATGCTTGCCTTCCTTATTAAAAGTCAAACAATATAAAAATGCTTTATTAAAATTCAAACGATAAAAAAATGCTTTTTAAGAGAGAACAAAACACGTTAAACAGTACCTCTAATGGAGGCTTCCAATTCAATGCAAGAGGTGGTTTCGAGCTCACTTCCTTATTTCCCGCTAAGTTCATCGTGGATAATGAGGCTATATCTTCAATCTTGATTTCCAATCGAGCTATAATTGCTTTTAGTGCATCCAATTCCTCATCCCTACCTTTCCTTTGTTGCTTCCCAAATGCCTTTCGGAGGCCAACTCCAACACCAGATCGCCCAATCCTTTTTATATATCCATTGTAGTCCCTTTTCCCAAGAGCCTTACATAGAGCGTCATTATTGACCTCTGAAGCAGAAGCAACTCCACTCTCTTTCTCTTTTGACTCCTTTTCCAAGTGTTCCATCTGTAAGAAGAAATAAACATTGTGAGAAGTAAATACCACAAGTACTATGGCTTATTGAAATTCACTTCAAACATAATATCATGAAAATATTTCAAGTGTTTATAAATAGTAAAACAACTTACAACTTGGTTCACTACTCTAACCGTGTCACCTTTAGTTGGATCAACTTCCCATTTTCCATACCGTGTACGGCGTTGATGTGTTAGACACCACTCGAGGGCATGATTGTGCACTTTGCTGCTCACCACACTACTCTCTTCGGTCGAGTTGTCAACAGGAGGAGTTGGAAGTCTTTTCTCCTTCACCCATTCTTTCCTTTTTTTTGTTGTAGCTCTTTTGACCAAGAGAATGACGATTGATGTTTCCTTTGGAACACATTTTACCTAGCTCACTTCTTTTCTGTTTCAAACAATGGTAAACTACATTCATTAGCTAACAAGACATCACAAATTCATGTTCCATATGACCACAACTTACTACCCATATCAACTCAGTAATCTACAAAAAACTCAATTCAAGTGTTATGTTACCTTGAATTCAGGGGATCGCACGTAATCCTCAAACTTCTCCCATTGCTCTTTTGTTATGTACCCTTCATACAACTCCCAAGGTTTCTTATCCGCATCTGGATTACCTTTTCTAGGTGCAGTGGTTTTACGAAGAAAACGCCTGCTTAAGTCAGATTTGTGGTGACGAAAGCGAGCAGCTACTGCTCTTAGGAAATTCTTCTTTCTTGCACCTCTTGGGTCTTCCATGTGGAAGAGTTTCTGACTTTAACATAATGTGTAAGTTAATTAAAATCCAAAAAAAATTGTAATATGGAATCTTATTCCAATATTCTGAGATTTTTAGAATCTTATTCTAATGCTAGCATTTCTTGAAGTATTACAATACAGAATTGATAGTAATGCACAAAAAGAATCTTATCCTAATCTGATAAAAACACACAAAGAAATGACGTACTCATGCTCAATATTCACAAAATACAAACTAAATCGATCTTTTTAAGTTTAGAATGGACACACAATATTGTACTCACCTTTGTCTCGGCCCAAAATCCATCCGTTTCCACTTGCTGCACTTGGTTCCATTTATGGATGTTGGTCTCAATCCTATAAGCACAATTCCCAACTTGTTTGCCATACTTATCTTCATACTCACCCGTCGGCAAATCATACTCATCAAATTCAAGGAACATCGGTGTTGACGGTCGGACCGGTTTAGATGGACCTCTACCCACTGTCTTACTCTTTTTTCGTTGTGAAGTAGACGGTTGTTCTTCTTGAGGAACATCATCCTCTCTACAATCCGTTCTTTCGTCTTCATCATTTACTTCATCATTCCTCGGGTCCATAGATCCAACTTCCTAAAAAAGTAATACACAAATTACACATTAATCCAAAAAACAAAGGAAAACTTTATAAAAATAATCCACTCTTATAGGTGGTCATGTAATAAAAATTCAAAACTAACAACTTGCAATTGAAAAATCAAAACAATAAGAAACTAAAAAAATATCAAAACTCCCAAATTCACATGATGAGAGTCTTGCATAACACGGAGCACGCATCAGTAAATAAACTACAGGTAAATTTTTACCTTTTCGCACATGTAATCATAACCACTACTATCATCACTATCGTTGTAAGAGTCATCATCACTTTCAGGCTCATAATCAACATCGACTTTCTCATTCACTTCTACTCTTTTTTGTGTCATCTTTCGTCTTGATCCCATCAATGCATCTGCCATTTTTAACAAACCTATAGCTTCCATTCTTGCCTTATTCTCGGCCATCCTTAACGCCCTCTTCCTGTCATAATCCTTTGCCTCCTTCTGGCCCATCGTAATCTTTAATATCATAAAAACATAAACAAAACTACATGAATCATATATATGTAACTTTTTAATATTTTAAATTAAAGATAAATTACTGAAGGGTGCAACAAATATAATACATTAATGTTTTGTCAAAAAATCCCTGCTTTGTAATTAAGTAGACTACTATAGATCAAAAAATGATAATTCATTTTGTTAATACTTGACATGTTTTTCGTACCATCCATTACAATATAATACCCCCTGCCCAAGTAAGTAATGTACCCCATGTACTTCCACGGTTACACTTTAGGTGCGAGTAATTTCAACATCGACATATAAACCCCTTCCTCACGCTCATACACTGCATCTTCCTCAACGTCATGGCCATTTTGAACAATGTGAACATCGGTAAATAGTGAAGGGGTGGAATCCCACGTATCATAGTCTTCCTCATCTACCACATCTTCAACTCCAACAATCCCTCTCTTGCCTTGAACCACTACCAACCATTGAGGGTCGATGTTGTCTTTGACATAGAAAATCTGCTTAGCTAGTGATGCCAACACAAAAGGTTCCTTAGTGTCACTGAAATGAGTCCCATCAAGTAGTGTCATCCCATCATCACTAACTTTCTTACCCCGCCGATTATCCACCCATTTGCATCTCATAATGGGTATTTTAAAATCAGTATAATCAAGCTCTCATATCTCCTCAATAAACCCATATTAGACTTGTGTTGAATCAATTGGGTTGGTATCCCTGGCACTTGAATATTCTGTAGAAGAAGCAACAACCATAACACTACTATTATGGTGGACACTCTTTGCATCTTAGCGCTTAGTATAGAAGGTATATCCATTAATGTCATAACCATCAAAAGCAGTAACGTATTGCCGTGGACCCCTAGACAAACACTGAATTGTATTGGAGATGTTGTGATTAGGGTCCTTCAATGCAAGATTCACTTTCTGTTGAAACCATTGTGCAAATGTGCGATTGTGCTGTTGCATTAATCCAAAGGAACTTAGATGGCGGCGACGCAGTTCAGACATATGACTTTCCATGTTAGGGTGAACTTCCGAAAGATGTTGTAGAACACAATGGTGAGCAACAGAGAACCGCTCCGTAGGAGGTATAACGTCACGGCAATTGATCCCATGACCTTGAAGTCTACCCTCATGACGAGACTTTGGACAACCTATTTCCTTAGCCTTTTCCAAGAAATAAGCACAAAAATTTGAAGCCTCCTCCGCCGTGTACTTTGTGACCATGCTTGCATCGGGCCTTGCCCGAATTTTAACCAATCATTTCAAGAACCCCATGTATCTCTCAGTAGGATACATCCACCATAGAAAAGCAGGCCCACACATCTTAGTTTCACGAACAAGGTGTATCATCACGTGAACCATTATGTCAAAGAAAGAAGGTGGAAAATACATCTCGAATTTGCACAATGTATCCACTAATTCTTCTTGCAAACTGTCTAGCTCTTCGGGATCAACCACCTTACTAAAAATCTTATTAGAAAACAAGCTCAACTTGATGATGGGCTCCCTTACATGCTTAGGCAACAATCCTCTGACTGCAATCGGTAAAAACACTTGCATCATGACGTGAAAATCATGGGACTTCATACCATTCAACTTCTTATCAGGTAGAGATACAAAGCGCTTTACATTCGAAGAATAACCAGATGACACCTTGATCTCATGCAAACACTCGCAAAAAGTCCTTTTCTCCTCTCTAGAAAACGTGTAGCCAACATGTGGTAAATATGCTTTGTTGTTATCATTATACTTTGGCCACAAGTTGGGTCTGACCTTCGTGCTTTGAGACCGTCTTTCTTCTTTCCGTACATGTTTTGCAAAGTCCAGATAATAGAGTCACACACTTTTTTTTCGATACGCATGACATGAAGACAATGCCTAACCGATAAGTACTTCCAGTACGGAAGATCCCATAGGATTGATTTCTTTTTCCATAATGGACCCTTCTTTGTACCCTCAACCTCACCCGTTTTTGAATGCTGACCCTTTTTTTGGAACCTTACCTAAACCCTTCTTTCTAGCCTTTTCTGGACGCTCTTTACCATATACCGTAGTCACATTCATCATTTTCTCAAACAATTGCACTCCAAACAACGGCTCACGAACTAACCTATTCTCTGTTTGGCCATTAAATCGTTATTTCATCTTTCGATATGGATGATATCGAGGGAACCATCTTCTGTGACTTCTTTACACATTCTTACCCGAGAACTCCAGATAATCTTCATCTGCATCATCCTCACAAACCGGGCATGCATTTGCACCTATGACTTTGTACCCTGACAAGTTTCCATAAGGCGGAAAATCATTTATGGTGCAAAAAATCATCGCACGGAGTGTGAAATTTGTACCTGTAANATGAAATTTGTACCTGTATGTGCATCAAACATGGACACACCTTCATTCCACAATAACATCAAATCATCTATCAAGGGTGCCAAGTATACATCTATATCATTTCCAAGTTGCTTTGGACGTGATATAAGAAGAGACAATAGTATATACTTGCACTTCATACAAAGCCAGGGAGGCAAGTTGTATATACTCAATAAAATTGGCCATGAGCTATGTTGGGTAGTGAGTATGCCATAAGGATTCATCCCTTCTACACTTAAACCAAGTCTAAGGTTCCTATGCTCATCGCGAAACACTGGGAATTCATCATTTATGTCATTCCATTATTTGGAATCTGCGGGATGCCTGATTAGCCTATCTTTCTTTCGACCCTCATGATGCCACACCATGTTCTTTGCATCACCCGGAATTGAAAAAAAGTCTCCTGAATCTTAGAATAATTGGAAGATACCATAAAACCTTAGCTGGAGGAAACTTCTTAGTGCTACGGTTATCACCTTCCTTTTTCTTATAGCACGACACTTTGCACTTCGGACATGCATCCAAGTCCTCATTCTCCTTTCGATAAAGCACACAATCATTAGGACACGCATCTATCTTAGTGTATCCTAACCCTAATGGGCTTATCAACTTCTTGGCATAGTACGCAGACTTAGGCAAAACATTCTCGGGATGCAACATGTCCTGTATTACTTCCAGAAAATCTGATAAGCCAACATCACTCAAACTGTGCTTAGCTTGTAAATTTGAGAATATTAAGACTGCTGAGAGCTTGGTATACTTATCGCAACCCGGATACAAAGGCGTCTCAGCAGCATTTGACAAATCCTCAAACATGCGAGGTTTTCCATTCAAATGGTCTCCAAGTGCATCCATCATATCATTCATTCATTTTCCTCTGTGCCATCATTCCCATCCTCTGTAGTGTTGTTGACCTCATAAGGATTCTCCCCTAACACAACATCGTTGTTGTTGTTATTGTCATCCCTAAAAGCTAGTTGTTCACCATGCCAATACCAAACCTCATAATCAGCCTTAAACCCACGACAATACAAGTGATTCTCTATGAAATCTATGTCTGCCCACTTCTTTGCATTACTACAATCACGACAAGGGCAACATATCAAAGGCTTATATTCTAGTCTTCGTTCTTAGGCAGCTTGATGTTGTAACGCTGCATTACAGAATTCTATAATCCCCGTTTGAAATGCTATATCCCGTCGATCACCATATATCCAACTACGATTCATTTCTAAGATCAAAGCAACGATAACTCTAATCAAAACTATATAGAGCAGACTTATTAAACATTTCAAAACCAAACATACTAGCAACAAAAAATCACATAACTATATAGCAGTAGGCTATCAATATTTTGGCATCGTTGTCTGGTATAAAACGATTTTTCATTAAGTAGTTTTCTATTAGTGAGATTTTTGTCATAATTTCACCTTCCTTCCTTATTTTTCTTGTTATTTGCATACTTGTCATTGCTAGCTTTATTCTAGCATTGTATGCTACCCCAATCACAAGGACCTCCTACCACGCCATTTATTCCAGAAATTGAAAAACATTTACGTGGTTTACGGAGACTTGTTCATGAATCTAGTGAACTTGTAGAAGGAGGAAACTTATTTGAATCTGGTTCTATATTTGAGCATTCAGATATGTCTGAGGAAACTATGCCACAGAAGTCTCTCAGGGATTTTGGCAACCCTGAGGCCTTCGAATTGCGTAGTGGGATTTCACTACCCGCTACAATCGCAAACAACCATGAATTTAGTCCTCACTTGATCCGTATGATATGGTGAAACATAACAATGTAACCCTGGAATTCATCCGGATGGATATGTTTTAGTTTTCACTAAGGGATAAACCTATGTTTTGGGTCCGATCATTATTCAAGGGATCACTCAAAAGATGGAACGATGTTACCAAGGCTTTCATGGAAAAATATTGTCCTTTAGAGAAAACCTTGGAACTTAGACGAAAATCTCTAATTTCAACCAAGATGACGATGAAACTTTGGGTGAGGCATGGGAATGTTTCAAAGACATGTTACGTTCATGTCCTCACCACAGTTTTAGTGAATGGTTGGTATTTATGAGTTTCTACGATGGTCTTCTGCCTAGCTCAAGGGCTAACCTTGATGCCGGGTGTGGAGGTCAACTGAAAAAGCTACCATTGAACAAAGTTCAAGTAGCTATTGAGGAAGTTGCCAAGAACTCCGCTTGGCACTCCGATAGGCGACTTTTAGTGAGGAAAAGCATCGCTAAAACTGATGATTTTCAGGCGCTTAACTCCATAATTGACCTCCTAGCCAAACAACTAGAAAAAGCGCACTTCGCTTCTTCTAGTACTCCTTCACAAGTAATGTTTTGTGAAACGTGTGGAGGTCATGACCACACGTTTTCTTACTGTGTTTCCACTATGGAAACGATAGACTATTCTCAAGGCTATAATAATAATCAAGGTTGGAAACCCCAAACTAATTCAAACTTTAATAAATTAGGTGGTCCTCAATCAAACTTTCAACGACCACCCCCTCCGCAACAACTTGGCATTTATCGGCCACCCGGCTATAATCAAAGGGGGCTGTCTCAACCTCGCCCCCTTATCCTCCTCCCCCTCAAAAATTGGGATTAGAACATCCGTTGGAATCTTTTATGAACCAACAAACTAAAGCTAACATCGATAATGAGAGGAGGGTAGGTGATCTTGCCACCTCTGTTCAGCAAGTTCAAGCTCTACTCAAATTGCTCAACATGTTGCTAGCTCTACTCCTAACTTCGAAGCTGAGTTTTCGCGGCAAACTGTAGTAAATCCAAGGGAGCAAGCTAAGGCTATCACTCTTAGATCTTGAAAAGATTATGATTGCCCGGTTATGGTAGAAAGTCACCAAAAAAATGGCGAAGGGGGTTCCCCAGTTCTCGATGATGCTAACTTTGATGTCGAATTAAGCCCGACTAATCAAAGAATTAGCAACGAGGTACCCCCGATAATTTCTGAAAAGGAGCAAGCTAAGGCTCCTTTAAAACCTCATGTTCACTCCCCTTCCCCCAAAGGGTGGTGGAACGTAAGCTTAACAAGAAATTTGCGAAATTTCTCAAGGTCATGAGAGGACTTCAATTCAATATCCCCTTTTTGCAGGCCATGGTCGCAAATGCTGGCATATGTAAAATATTTTAAGGAACTCTTACCAAATAAGAGTCGCCTTGAGGAAAGTGCCATTATATCACTTCCTATGGAAGTAAGTGCTATTCTTCAGAATAAATTGCCGGAAAAACATGGTGATCCTGGAATTTTTTAGATTCCGGTAAAAATTGGCGATTTAGAACCTAAGAATGCACTTTGTGATCTTGGTGCCAGTGTTAGCTTGATGCCTCTTTCTATGGCTATAAATCTAAATTATGAGGATATGAAACCTACTAGGATGTCCATTCAACTAGCCGGTCGCTTGGTTAATTTACCTTTGGGCATTTTAGAAGATGTCCCGGACCACGTAGGACGTGTCTTTGTTCCATGTGATTTTGTCATCATGGAGATGGAGGATTATCGTGTTTGTCTTATTTTAGGCCGTCCATTCTTGAAAACTGTCGGACTTGTTATCGATATAAAAGATGGGTGCTTAACTTTGAATGTCGGTGATGAGAAAATTACTTTTTCATTCACCAAAACCATAAAAATTCCCATGATGGACGAGATCCATCGCATCGAGTAATGGAGGAAGTAGATGACCCTTCAGAAACTCTTATAACGAATGAAGAGATTCTAGAGACCAACGAGGCTAAGGGGTATAAGCTTGTCCTTGACCGCATCCCAATATAACAAATGAGTTCGATGTCCTATTTGTCGAAGGACAAGAGGAGTAAGTTGCACCTCCTCTAAAAGTAGAACTCAAACCCTTTCCTTCTCTTTTAAAATATGCTTAATTAGATGAGAAGAAGTCTTGTTCGGTCATAATCAATGCTAAACTTGATACCACTTCGATCAATAAATTGATTTGTGTACTATGAAGATATCGAAGTGTTATTGGCTACACCATTGCAGACAGATAGGGAGTGAGCCCCTCTTTATGTATGCATCGGATTCTTCTTGATGATGCCAATGCTTCATCAATTGAGCCTCAAAGAAGGTTGAATCCGAATATAAAAGAAGTAGTACGAGCCGAATTGCTTAAACTTCTTCAAGTCGGCATCATCTTGCCTATTTCTGATAGTAGGTGGGTGAGCCCGGTCAAAGTTGTTCCAAAAAAGGGAGGCATGGCTATTGTGAATAATGGCAAACGAGGATCGATCTCTACTAGCCCGGTTACAGGGTTGCGTATGTGCATAGATTACCACAAGCTTAATAAAGCCACTCGAAAAGACCATTTTCCTTTGCCATTTATTGGTCAAGTGCTAGAGCGTTTAGTTGGCCATTCGCATTATTGTTTTATTGATGGATATTCAGGTTTTTTTCAAATCACGATTAATCCCGAGGATCAAGAAAAAAAAAACCTTTACTTTTCCTTTTGGCACCTTTGCTTATCGAAGGATGCCTTTTGGCATTTGTAATGCTCCATCTACATTTCAACGATGTATGATGGCCATTTTTTCCGATATGTTTGAATTATCAATCGAGGTGTTCATGGATGACTTTTCAGTTGGAGGATCATCTTTTGACCAATGCCTATCTAATCTCGTTCTAGTATTAGAACGTTGTTAAAAGGCGAACCTAGACTTAAAATGGGGTAAATGTCATTTCATGATTAAAGAGGGCATAGTACCTGGCCGTGTCATCACAAAACGTGGCATTGAGGTGGATGGAGCTAAGATTCAGGTAATTGAATGCTTAACCCCTCCTATAAATGTCTAGGGGGTGAGAAGTTTTTTCGGGCATGCAGGTTTTTACCGCCGCTTCATCAAAGACTTCTCTAAAGTCGCTAAACCCTTCACTCAGCTCCTCCTTATTGATGCCCCGTTTGAGTTCACTAAAGACTTCCTTATAGCATTTTATCAGCTTAAGGCGACCTTAATTTCTGCCGCCACCATACAAGCTCCAGATTGGACTCTTTCTTTCGAGCTTATGTGTGATGCTTCGGACTTTGCCGTTGGTACTGTTCTCGGCCAACGAAAAGAGGGAAAGTTGCATGCCATTTACTATATAAGTAAAACTCTTGATGGGCACAACGGAATTATAGTACCACTGAGAAGGAACTTCTAGCCATTGTTCATGCTATGGAGAAGTTCCGATCATACTTAGTTGGGTAAAAGGACATTGTTTTCACCGAACAGTAAGCTTTGAAATACCTTCTCTCCAAGAAAGATGCAAAGCCGACTTATACGATGGATCTTACTCCTACAAGAGTTTGATCTTGAAATCCGTGACAAATGTGGGGCGGAAAATGTAGTAGCGGATTAGCTAACCCCCTTACCTTTATTTGAGGGGGATGAGATCACTCCTATGTATGACTCATTCCTCGACGAGCAACTAATGGCAGCTATAACTTCCCCTACCCCTTAGTTTGCGGATTATGCAAACTACCTTAGTGCCGAGGTTATTCCGCCTTATTGGTCTTACCAACAAAGGTGAAAATTCAGAGATGATGTTTTGAACTACTATTGGGATGACCCTTTGTTGTTCAAAATAGGAATTGATGGCCTCTTTCAACGTTGTATCCCCAAGTCGGATATTCCGAATGTCATTCATATGTGTCATTCGTCACCTTATGGCGGACACATGGGTTCTTACGAAATCTTGGCAAAGGTTTTGTAAAGTGGTTTCTTTTGTCCTAACATGTTTAAAGATGTGTCGTCCTTTGTGAAATCATGTGACCGGTGTCAACGCACCGGGAATCTTACAACAAGGCATGAAACGCCCCTAAACAACATTCTAGAATTGAAAATATTTGATGTTTGGGGGATGGAATTCATGGGACCTTTTCCAATCTCCCTTGGGAACTAATATATATTGGTTGCTATAGATTATGTATCAAAATGGGTGGAAGCTATTGCTACCCCCACCAATGACTCAAAGGTTGTTATTAGGCTTTTCAAGGATATCATTTTTCCAAGGTTCGGAGTACCTCAGGCTGTTATTAGTGATGGGGGTCGCACTTTGCAAAGCGTGCCCTCCAAACCCTCCTTGCTAAGTACGGGGTTAAGCATAAGATTTCCTTACCCTATCACCCTCAAACAAATGGACAGGACGAGATCTCTAATCTAGAAATCAAAGCTATCCTCAAGAAGAGTGTCGATAGGTCTCGTAAGGATTTGTCCACAAAGCTTTCCGATGTCGTATGGGGCTATCAGAAAGCTTTCAAAATTCCTATAGGCACGACCCCTATAAACTTGTGTATGGGAAGTCGTGCCATCTTCTTGCGGAGTTAGAACACTGAGCACATTAGGCCATAAAAACTTTAAATTTTGATTTTCAAAGTGCCGGCGACGAAAGGATTCTTAACCTCTATGCCTTGGAGGAAATTCGTCTCGATGCTTACGAGAATGCTCGTATCTATAAGAATCAAACCAAGGCATATCATGATAAACATATCATGAGAAGGGATTTTATGGTGGGAGATAAGGTCCTAATCTTTAATTCGCGATTGAGTCTATTCCCTAGAAAGCTAAAATCGCGTTGGAGTGGGCCATTTATTGTCCACCAAGTTTTCCCTTTCGGTCAAGTTGAAATAGGCAATGAAGGGAAGGAATCTCTTAAGGTTAACGTTCAACGATTGAAAATCTACCTTGATAGAACTCCTATCAATAATTGCCTAGTTGTGCACCTAGATGACTTTGATGTGACTACAATCACATCTTACTCCCTTTTTCTAGAGCTTGCGTCAGGCTCATGACGTTAAACAAGCGCTCACGGGAGGCACCCTGTGTCACTTGTACATAATTTCAAAAATTTTTAGCTCATTTTAAGCATTATAAGCTCCTCATGATCATTTTTTTGTTGAGTTTTTGGGATTTCATCATCCCATTACTCTTGATGAACGTTGGATTCCAGGGAAACCCCTTGGATTCATTGAGTTACCTTTTGAAAGCACGGAGGATGATTGAAAGAAATTCGTCAAAGCATAAAAATCAGTTTTAGGAGAAAAACATGATTTTCGGGATTTGCATCGTCCCGAAATGTCCCACAAGCATTAAGGATTGAGTTTGTCTATGTCAACAAGATCCTTAGAGACCTTTTGATGTGATCATGAACTTCGTCTGGCATAAAAGTTGATTCCATAAACTTTCAAGCTTAGAAGAAGAAAAAAAAATTGAGAAAACAAGGCCCATGCGGCCGCATAATAGACATCTTTTGCTGATTTTTGCTAAACAAACAAGTCCATTGCTCAGTGCGGCCACATACTCTGAGCCATGGGACCGCAACCCCAACCATGCGGCCGGATGACCTCAACCATGCGACCGCAACCCAATTTTTTCTCCCACGCTGCCCAAATTGCTCTTTAATTAAAATTTTAAGAAAAAAGGAACCACGCCACTGCATGCCCCACACTATGCGACCGCAACCCCCCTCCCCTGAAGGTTTTAATTCCCTTTCCACCTTTTTTTTTGTCATTACTTCAAAACACCCACAAACTCAAGCACCCATCCTCCTTCTCTCAACATTTTCCTCATTAAACCTCAACTCAAAATCAAGAAATGTGCTCTGTATAACCCATTTTTTCGAATTCACTTCAACAAATCAACCAATTTAAACCTTTAAAATTACATTCTTTTCAACAAAATTCTCAAAAGATTATTATAACAAATTGTTACGGTTTCCGAACAAGATTAAATTTTTGGTACATCAACTTAAAATTGGGGATGAAAAAGCAAGATCTCATAGGTTTGAGAGTGTTCTTAAACTCTCTTTGGTATAATCATTTCAAACCCTAACTTTATTTTCATGGTTTATTTTGTTATTTTTCTTATATTTTGTTGAAATTATATTTCTTTTGGTTGTTTTTGGCTCGATCAACTTGATTTTTGTTATGTTAAGTTGTCTTTGGTTGATTTTGTTGGTTACTATTGGTTTGCTACTCATTTTTGGCTCGCTTTTCTTTGATTTTTCTTGTTTTTGAGACAATGAAGCACTTGGAGTTAGGCTTCTTGGTCTTCTTCTTGGTTAGGAAAGAGAAGTTGTTGAGCTAGAGGCATTGGATCTAGGCTTCTAGTTCTTTTTGGATAAGAAGGAGAAGTTTTTGTGTGGCTTTGATTATTGTTTCCCTTGTCGCTTTTTGCCTTCTAAACTGTTGTCATCATGCCTCGTGCTCACATTAGCAAAAAAATAGAAGAGAAACTCTGTTCATATGTTTAGGGACATTCCTTTACCTGAGTCCGTCGATGAGGAAATTATTCCTCCTCCTCCTCTCAAAATCCCTTCAAAATTCAAAGACAAGTACGAGTCCCTATCCAAATGAACCATTAAACCAACCAAATTTTACCATCCCCAACCTTGTCGTGATTTAGGTTTTAAAGCCGAAATCACATTCATGTTTGAAAATCTAGGGTGGGAAAGGCTT
This sequence comes from Suaeda aralocaspica, assembly GCA_016808085.1. Taxonomy (NCBI): domain Eukaryota; kingdom Viridiplantae; phylum Streptophyta; class Magnoliopsida; order Caryophyllales; family Amaranthaceae; genus Suaeda; species Suaeda aralocaspica. The sequence goes on along the minus strand of PYUH01000034.1, from coordinate 436,636 downwards.
ATGCATCCCACTAATGCGCAGTGTACTTATAAGTTCTTCACCTTAGAGTTTTTAACCACACTCTCTCACTCTAACACGACCGAAGAAGGAGAATTCCCTTCTCACAATATCACTTTCCGTATGTTTAACCATAGACATACTATCACTCTTGCTCGTTTAAATGAAATTCTTATGTGTGACCCAACAAATCCTTTGCTCGAACCTTCCATTGTGAAAATTCCGAAGCTTGATAGCTACAATGCCTTTTGGGAGAGTATTAGTGGCGAGTCTAGATTTTCATCCATTCATAGTCTACCTAGTCAAATGCATCAATCTTGTTTGCGTTTGACTCATAGGATGTTTGGTTTCACAATTTTCTCTAAGCATGCATGACTTAGGGAAAATGAGTCTAGATGAGTTATCTTGTCTTTTCCTTGCTTGTTGCCCATCTTCCACGGGAAAAATTAACACTGCATTTATGTTTTTACGTCGGTTTCTTCAATTCACAAACCGCCCTTCCATGACTGGGTCAATTCAATTGGGTGGTTACATTACTTTAATTGCTTCCCATCTAGGTTATTCCAAGCACTACGGCGCAATGGATCATGTCTCTACCAATGTGTTTTTTTGATTTTAATGAATTTCAAAATCATGAATATTCACATAGCACTAGTAGAGAAGGGGTGTGGAGTTGGTTAGTGCGGTGAGTCCACCATTGTTATTTGCCAAATGCCGCACTAACTACATTGTAAAGGGATAATGCATTTATTACTCCTTTCAAACCACTCACTTCACAAGATTGTGCTCTCTATGCACAACGAGCCCCTCATCTTTTACCTAAGGAGCAAGAACCACCCATTGACAAACAACCCCAACAACAACCTCATGAAGAGGGCCCTTATAGCTCCCCTTCGACCCAAAGCGCACAAGGGTATACGGGTGGTTGGCACCCTTATGACTCTTGTCCTTTCGAGTTTGGTAATTAACCCAATGCACCACGTTATGATTGGCCTCCTTACATCGATGCATCTAGACCCGATGTGGATCACACCTATAACTTTAGGAGGGACCATCCATCTCCTTGACCCTCAAAACGATGCTTCGTCCTAGCTTGGGGGGGGGGGGGATACATGTCCTCTACCATTGGTGTACATTAGGTAGGTAGTTTTGGTGGTAGGTAGTTGGTGGTATCAACCCTTGTTTTGTTGTTTCGTTGTTGAGGCTTTGAGAGAGCTTATGCATTAGGTGGTCAAAAGAGCTTAAGGTTGGTTTGTGTTTTGAGAGTGTATTTGAAAGTGATACGTGTGATAAGTTTGAGTGAGCAACCTGTGTTGACTGGTTTCGATCTCCTTGATAATGATTCTTGATGATGATGATGTTTTTTATTATGATTTTTTTCTGATTTTGTCCTTGTGGGATGTTTTTGCTGCCATTTCCGTAAAATCCAAAAAATTTTCTCGTTTCCCCTCTTTCCCTTAAAAATCCAAATTCTTTCCTTTCCCTTCTCTTCCAAAAAATCCAAATGCATTAGATGTAGAGCATGTAATTTTATTTTCATAGTTTATTTTCCTTTTTTTTTAATTTTATTTCCCTTTAATTTTTTTAGAGCATTTAATTTAGTTTTTGGCATGCATCCTTTTAAAAAAAAAACAAATTCGAAAAATATTTTTTGAGCTACGATTATTTTTTGTTAGTTAGTTTTTAGGTTAGATCCCTATGATGTAAAAAGAGATTATTAGCTTAGATTTTCCTTCCCTCATGAACTTCAAATCCTAAAACACTTTAGAAAGGTAGCTCTCATGATTTGACTTCTTTAGTAAATAGACCATGATAGATAATTGTTGAATTTGTGTAGTGAATATCGGTTTCTTAAACTCCTTGTCTCTATTAAAACATCTTAAAAATGATCGTCTTTGAACGTTGGTGGGATTTTGAGCCTTCATGAATACATAGACCATCACCTTGGTATCATTTTCTTTCGTGAGCAGTTGATATTTTCCATGTTGTGAATACCTACATCAAGAATTTGCCTTGTGACTTTGGGAATGGTGTCTACTTTGCTCTCGATTATATGACTATGGCCCCCTTTTTGTTTGTTTTGTTTGAGAATAACTCCTTTTAGGTTTATCTCTTTTCTTTTGCTTTCCACAGATGTACACGTTCTTTGTTCCTCTTTTTGTGCTTTAACCCTTGTTCATCAACCCACATATGAACCTTGGCTTTCAACCATTGTCATCTATGTAGTTAGTGAAGCTAGTCGTCATGCTTCTCCTCTTGTATAATTCGTTTTATTATTCAAAAAAAATAAGAAAGAGAAAAGATTAAAGAAATTCCAATGCTTTTGTTAATAAACATAGTTAGCAATAAAAAGTTGGTTCATGTTCAAATCATTTCAGCTAAGTAAATGGCTTTTCATCATCATTTCTTCAAAGATTATCTTTAAAAATGATGAAAAGTCATATGTCTTTGTTGTCCTATTCATTTTAGGTGTGTCCTTTAGTTACAAAATGGGCCTCTAAGTCGATTTTTCCACTTCTATTCTTCATGTTCATTTGATAATTGTGGAAAATCGAGGTTTGATGTGTTGAGTTATTTATTCACTGTCAAAAATTTTGTAAAGTTTGTTATTGAGTTGTAAATGCTTCACTTAGGTATACCTCCTCAAATTAGCCAAACTTTCCAACTTTCACCTTACCTCAACCCCATAACAACCGTCAAAGTCCATATGAGACCAAGATACAAAGTTTAAAGGTTACTTGATCAATAAAGTCACTTGCCAAGCATATTAAGAGGGTACTTTACGCAAGATGTGAGTGAATAACCATTTCTTTTCTCATCTATGCTCTTGTTCTTATATGAACTCCCTCAAGGAGTATTCCCTATGATCAATGCATAGTTTCGAGTTTATGATGCGTTATTGGTTGAAACTCACATGTTCACCTTAATCTACTTAGGTTGCTATTTAAAGTACTTCTTGAGAATATGCTTCCCTTACTTTCCATAGTGTTAAACATTTAAGTTCTTTTTTTTTTGAGAGTTTGTTAATCTTTGTTAATCATTTCCCTGTGGGATTTACCTTTCTCTTCCCGTTCTTCAATGTTAAAATTGTTTGGGGACAAGCAATGGTCTAGCTTGGGGGAGTTTGATGTAGTGTTTATTTGTTTATTTTTTGTGCAGTTTCTTTAGTTAGTTTCGTTAGTTTTTATTCTCTTTTTTGTGTCTTTACCCTTTCTTTTATTAATTTTTAGTATTTCCTGTTCCTCCTTATTTTTATATATTTTATACTCGTATTTGTCTTGTTTCATTTGTTGTCTCCATTTTGTAGGATCTTTGATTAAGTTGGAAACCAAGGAAACAAATCTTCCAAGATATTACGGAATATGAAGCAAGGAACGATTTACTTTAGTCTTGGCTTAAGCGATTTGGTCTTTTACTTCATGTCTCACGATATCGCAAGCCATGGCTCAACGACATAAATAAAGCCTCTAGCATCCCCAAAACAAAGACTCTCCTCTTTACCTCCTTCCCTCAACTACGGAATTGAAGCAGAGGAGGTACAGAACAAGGGGTTGCAGCTGCATGGTACCTGGTATGCGACCGCATGCCCCTGTTTCGTCCAAAAAAGATTTTGCTTCTGCCTCCTCCACTTGCTTGGGTCTTTTTTTGTCTATATATATTCTTGTAAAGCTAGTAGTTTAAATTAGTTGATACGAAACAAGGTGATAACTTCGAAGGTTTGATAATGGCTTCTAAAAATGATGCAACTATGGGGGAAATAATAGCTTATGGAGATTCAAGGCTTTTGGGATCTTCAAAGTCATCATCATGAGTGTGTTTGGTGACACACGAGTTTACTTCATCATTTGAAGCAATGGAAAGAATGGCGGACTTGAAGGAATACGATGGTTTTGCCTATGAGTTTTCTCCCACTTCACTTAATAGGGTTTTTCTCATTTTAGACATTGAGTCTTTCATTTCTTGAAGTGCCTTAATCTTCATTTACAGCATTATACACGTGGAAAATGACTTCTTTAAGGTTTCTTGATTAAAAGATTGAATCTTCAAAGGTTTCTCGAAGATTTGAAGAAAATCACAAAAAAAATTGCGCAAATTCGGACGAAGCTTTTGTGGCGTCAATTTTGACGATTTTGTGTGGATTTGGGTAGATCATGTTTTTATGTAAATCTGGTTGTAATTTGTTGATTATCTTGATTAGCAAGGTTTTAGAATGTTTTTTAGGATATTTTTTGTTTAGATACAATTACTTAAAGTTTGTGGGCAAGTTGAGATCTTGTGAGTCATAGTTGAGTGAAGAAAGAAGGGGCAGTTGTTCCTCATAAGCTAAATTTCGTTTCCACATCTAAACCTCCTTTTTATATCATGGATAAAGGCTCTGCTACTAAGCCTCCAAACCCTGATCAACGAACATGCTACAAGTGCAAGGGTCAAGGTCATATTCAAAAGGATTGTCCACATTCAAGAGTTCATATTACTCGAAATTGGGCAGATGATGTAGACTTTGAAGAAGAGGAGAATGACCGTTAAGCTAATAGATGGCGTGATTTACGAGACTCCGGGACAAGATGTTGAGGAAATCACTACTGAAGTGGATGGCCAGAGTCTAGTGCTCAGAAGGGTTCGCAATTAAAAGTTGCACCACCTATGGAGAACCAGAGAGAGAAGATTTTTGTCACCAGATGCAACCTGCTAGGAAGATTGTGTGATCTAATCATTGATACAGGTAGTTGCACTAATGTGGTTTCTATTGTACTGATTAAGAAACTAGGGATTCCTACCACTGAACATCCTCAGCCTTACAAGTTACATTGGCTCAGCAATACAAGTGATGTCAACGTAAACAAACAAGCCCCGGTTAGTTTTAAAATCGGAAATTTCGATGATCAAGTGATTTGTGATGTATGTCCTATGGATGCGTGCCATATATTGCTTGGAAGACCATGGCAGTATGATAGATTTATACAGTTTGATGGTGGAACAAATATATATATCATTAGGAAGCGGGCACAAGGTAAACCAGTTGCATTGAAACCTTTGCAGAGCTCAAAATTTTTGAAAGATATGAGCAACAAGAAGGGTGTTTTGTTGATTGATGAGAAGGCTATGACGCAACGGGTGAAGAATTGTGAGAAGTTCTATGTGTTGATGGCTAAGGAAGTGCAAGAGAAGGCAACGAGCATCCCTCGTGAGTTGCGCCCCTTATTGCACGAATTTCAAGATATATTTCCTGATGAATTACCACCAGGGTTGCCACCAATCAGAGGAATTGAACATCAGATTGACTTAGTTGATCATCAGATTGCAGATGTTGAAGCAGTTATTTCACAGTCTTCTGTTTGTCATAAAGCAAAGGCATCATTCCATCAAGGATTCTACACACCATTTCCAGTGCCAGAAGCTTCTTGCGATGATATTTCTATGGATTTATAGTTGGTTTGCCTAAAACTACAAGGCAAAAGGATGCTATAACGGTTGTGGTTAACAAAGTTTTCAAAGATGGCTTATTTCATACCTTGTCACAAGACAGATGATGCTATGAATGTTGTAGACTTATATTTTCGAGACATTGTCAGATTACATGGAGTGCCGAAAACAATCGTGAGTGACAGAGACACGATATTCATGAGTTATTTCTGGAAGTCATTGTAGTGTTTGATAGGGGACGAAACTACTCTTCAGTACTTCTTATCATCCACAAAAAGATGGTCAAACTGAGGTCACAAACAGAAAACTAGCCTTGCTACTTCGTAGGTTGGTAAGCAAGACACATAAAGATTGGGACTTGAAGTTAGCTCATGCAGAGTTTGCTTATAATCGTTCACCTACATATGCAACTAAGCATTCACCTTTTGAAGTTGTTTATGGAGTCAATCCCAAGCTACCAATTGATTTCGTGGCTATTCCCAAAGGTGAGCTCGTTCATAAAGATGCTTTAGCTAATATTGAATACATGCAAAAGTTACATGCACAGGTTAGAGCAAGAATTGAGCATGTGAATGATATCTAGAACACAAGAGCTAACAAGAACAAAGTGCAACACACATACAAGGAAGGTGATTAAGTATGGTTACATTTAAGGAAGGAAAGGTTTCCTAATCGAAGGAAAAACAAGCTAATGCCTAGGTGTGATGGACCATTCAAAATCAGGAGCAAAATTGGGGATAATGCATATAAACTCGAATTGCTTGGAGAATATGGTGTTCATGCTACATTCCACATACGAAATGATAGCCATGACTTCCTTTCTTTTGATGATGATGCTTTTGTTGATGGTGATTTTGTTAATGATGATTTTGCTGATGATGATGTTTATGATGACGTTCTTGGTGGATCTTTTTGCTCCTACTTTTGAAAAATCAAAATTATTCTCTCTTTTCCCCTCTATCCCGTAAAAATCCAATTCTTTCTTTCCCCTTCTTTGCCCAAAAATCCCAATGCATTTAGATGTAGAGCATGCAATTTTATTTTCATAGTTTAATTTCTTATTATTTATTTTACCTTAGTTTATTTTTAGAGCACATTTAAATTTATTTTCGCACGCATTCAAAAATAAAAAAATTCCAAAAATATTTTTCATTTTTTATGTTTTTTTAATTAAGGACTAGATCTCTATGATGTTAATAGAGATTATTAGATTAGACTTTCTCCTTCTCAGGAACTTCAAATCTCCAAACATTCTAGCAAGGTAATTCATGAGTATTTGCATTCTTTAGTATAAAAACCATGTTAGATAATTAATGAACTTGTGTAGTAAATATTGGTTGCTTTTCTCCTTGGCTATTTTAAATGCCACACAATGATCGTTTTTGAAACATGGTGAGTTTTTGAGCCTTCATGCATAAATAGACCACCCTCTTGGTCTCATTTTTCTTTCTTGAGCGCTTATATTTGCCTTTTTGTGGGTACGTAGATCAAGAGTATGCATTGTGACTTTGGGAATCGTGCCTACTTTGTTCTTGGTTATACGATCATGGCTCTCATTTCGTATGTTTTGTTTTTAGATTTTAACCCTTCTTAAGTTTATTTTCCTCTTCTTTCCACAAATGTATATACCCTTTTTCTCCCCTTGTTCTTTGACCCTCATCACTAAACCACATTAGAACCTCGGCCTACAACTGTTGTCACCCTATGTAGTTAAGTGAAGCTTGTCGTCGTAACACCCTGGAATTTCCTAAATTCCTTTTCTAGACTTTCCGGAAAATATTGCAATATATATCAAGAATAACAATTATTAAAACTCCTAAATTAACTAGGAAAAACCAAAGTATACCACCGCCTTTCTTGTTGATTAAGTAACTAACCACCTTAACTAACTTTGTTTCTTCTTCAATAAGCTATTGGCCAAGTTTAACAATAATTTAAAATTCAAAATTAATCATGAAGAATTTATGTTACTATAGATGTGGAATGTCAAAACCATGTAAAATCATGCTTTTCATACTTTCATAACTTCTCATGCATGTCAACTCAAAGTCAATCAAGCAACAATTTACATTTACAGGCATATCATACAAGAGCATCAACCAAGCATGAACTCTAATTCTATAACCGCCTTTAGTACTTACGTAACTTGTAGAGTAGTGGTGATCCGCAACAACTCTTAGAAATATACTAGCTCGAAGTCTTCTACATAACGAAAATCGAATCTAAATCAAAACCTTATTGACCAACTTCTACAATTCTAAACTACCTTTTTATGTTGGAAACTTGTCCAAAACGTTCCCTATATGGTCTCTATCCAATTTCACTCTTTATTTTAATTTTTTCATTGCAAAATACTTGATGTTCGGTAATTTTCCAAAAATGGCAGCTTTGTAAAATTCCTAAAAAAACACTTAAAAACCCTTCTAAACATCATATTTTGATGATAAAACACTATACTCATGTCCTAAGATCATCATACAATATCTAGATGCACTAAAAATAATTATGACTACGTATTTCACGTGTTACTAATTTTATTGTGCATGAACATGTGTTAATAAAAATTCACAGCTTTGTTTAATTATTCAAAACTCATGAAAAACTGTTTTACAATCTATTATCATCTTCATGAATCAAATCGATGCTTTAAAATAATTTTTCATGAAGTAAAACATGTTCATCATATTTTTACTATTAGTTTTCATGATTATAAAAATTGGACAACATTATAACACAACTTTAAGACTCTTCAAAATCATTCTAAACTTCACACGATCATCATAAATTCATACAACATCAATTCATGGTCATAGTATAATTATTAAAAACCATAAAATTATGAATTACATAATTTTATAAACACAATTTAAAATTTCATGATACTCTTTATAAATTCATATTTAAACATAACTTAATAAAACATAATTAAAATCATAAGTACATGATTAAAAATAATTATAAACATGAATTTTTGCAAGATTGAATTAAAATGAAAAGAAGAAGAAAATTTTGTTTGATATAATGTTTGAAAATTATACCAAAGCATGAAGGAGGAGGTAGCCCGTGAAGGTGGTCAGCGAGGGTAGCGATGCGCGGTGGCAAAAGGCAACAGACGGCGAAGGGGAGGAGCGAAGAAGAAAGCAACGGAGGGTTCCGAATTTTTTTTTCCCGGATTTTTTTTAAATCCTAAAACTCTATGATTGCAAATTAAATTTGAAATTTTGGGTTCTAAGGGGTATTTATAGGCCTCAAAGTTGGATTTGGTGCAATTACATAAATACACTTAATATTTGAAATTACTTTTATGCCCTTGTTTTAATATAATTTAGGAAACTTTAAAAATTCTATTTTTAGAAACTTTTCAAAATATTTAGTAAAACTTAAAATAACATGAAATATTATTTATAAACAAAAAATAATTACTTTGATTAAAAATTATTTACATTTCCTTTCTTGAATATTTTTATTGAACATAATTTCTCAATAAAAATATTAATATCATACGTATAAAATATGAAATTAACTCTTTCAAGTACATGAAAATATGAGGTATTACAGTCCACCACCCTTAAAAGATGTTTCGTCCCAAACATTATGTAAATTATTGTATGGAATTTGAATAGAGACTGTTTACTTCAAAACCTTTTCATTCTGATACTATGTTGTTGTAGACCTTAGACATTTACTCAACCTTTACTTGACAAATTTTAGTAAAAAGACATAAACTTTCATAAAACTTTACTAAAAGACGTAAAAAAAACATGCAAAATTTAGGGTAATAACATGCGAAATTATTGGTTGAAATATATAAGTTCACTCTAATCTACTTAGGCTAGTATTTGAATTCTTTCTCATGAGATATGCTTTCCATTTACTTTCTTTATTGTTCGAGATTTAGTTCATTTGAGAAGTTGTATATAGTCTTTTTTAATCATTTCCATGAGGGATTCATCCTACTCCTCCCGTTCTTAAAAGTTTTAAATTGCTTGGGGACAAGCAATGGTCTAGCTTGGGGGAATTTGAAGTAGCTTTTGTTTGTTTATATTTTCTGTAGTTTCTTTAGTTAGTTTAGTTAGTTTTCCTTCCCTTTTTACTCCATTTCCCTTTATTTTATTAGTTTTTAGTAATTTCATGTTTCCCCGCATTTTTAAAGATTTTATGCTCGTATTTGTCTTGTATTGCGTGTTCTCTCCATTTTGGAGGATCTTTCGTTTAAATGTAGGAACCAAGGCAACATTCTCACAAGATCTTATGGAGTATGTAGCACGAAACAATTTATTATAGTCTTAGCTCAGGCAATTTGATCTTTTGCTTTGCGTCTCACGATATCACAAGCCATGGCTCGGCGATGTAGGCAAAGCTTCTAGCAGCCCTCGCAAAAGAACCCCACTCCTTTATTTCCCTTACATGACTAACGAAATGAAGCAGAGGAAGTACTGAACAGGGGTTGCAGCCGCATGGTACCAGGCATGTGGCTGCATACCCCTGCTTCGTATAAAATTGGCTTTCGGTTCTTGCTCGTCCAACTTGCTTGGGCCTTGTTTTGCTAATATATTAACTTGTAAAGCTTTTGGAAAATATATTTAAACATAGTTAGAGATTAGTGAAGATAATTAGAAGTATTAAATTCTCTCCAGATTAATCATGTATTCATAGATCATTAGTGGCCTAGCTCTTTATTAATTCAAACTAGCTGTAATTCAATCTCTTTTAATTCAATTCATAGTTTGTTATTCAAGCTTCTTGGGTTCATGTTCTTAGTTTCAGCTTCCAATCAAGGTTAATTGGTTTATGCTCTTGGTTTTTAGATCTTGGTTTGGTTTCTTGGTTTCTTGGTTTCATGTTCTTGGTTTAGTTTCTTGGTTGATCATCATTGTTACTTGGGCATCACTCGAATAAGCGTCAAAGTTATATAATTCAAGCTTCATAGTAAACTCTAACCTTTTCTTGAATTTTCATTTCAATTTTCGTACTTTTGTAACTATCTTTCTTTACTTTCTAGTTTTATTTCGTAATTCTTCTCAAGTTAATCTTGTCCTTGTCCTTAATTTCCTTTGCTTTTTGTTCTTACTTTCTTCTCAAGTTAAACTTTTCCGTGTTCTTAGTTTCCATTGTTTTATGTTCTTAATTTCATCACAAGTTAAACTTGTCCTTTTTCTTATTTTCTATTGGTTTTTGTTTTAGTCTCTTCTCAAGATTAAACCTTGTCACTGGCTTCATTTTCTCTATGGATTTTATAGTTTGTTTGAATCACTTTCATAACTTACTTCTTTGCAATAAAATTAATAAATAAACAAAGCACTTTCCCTTTTTGATAAGTTTGTTTAGATTAATTTGTAATCCATTGTCATAACTTATTTCAATAATCATGAATAACAATATGCGTTTAGACAGTAAAATGTGTAGTGAGTAGTTTTAGTGCTAGGGTGTGGGTGAAACCCTCACCACCTTCATGACATAAGTAGGTTCTTAGTAAAAACCAAGCTTAGGAGTGACTACAGTCGTTACATGGGGTAATAAATCACGTAGTCTATGATTTGCTTCCATAGATGTCGTCTTAGGTTCCTCAACGAAGGATCGAGAGATGAAGTTGAGTGAAGACTCCCCATGTTTGATTAGTTTGAAAACAATGAGAATAGATGTTCAAGTTAAGGGACGTTACTAATATTTGTAGAAAAGTGCTTTGGAGTCGTTTTATGCTCACGCCATGAGAATAGGTCGTGTTATAGTTCCGCTCGTCATGCTAGCTCGAGAGAGTAGACATGAATCTTAGAACGACTTCCCCTTGACATTTCCCTCTACGTTCGGTTTGACCTAGGAAACTGCGCCTTCATGTATGAAGTGAGCGGTGTATCTCTTACCTTAGTCGTTTTTAATCTTAGTATCAAGTTAAAATAAAATCAACGTTACTAATAATCTTTCTTTTTAAGCAAAGCCGACTTTAACATACTCCTTAGATCGTCTTAGTGTAAAAACCATTATCTCGTGGGATTCGATCCTTACTTGTCCTTACTAGTATCCTAGTGACCGTTGTATGGTTTATCTTTGGTAGCCACTTCGACAGGCTATCAAAAGAATGTGTGTTATTATATTCTTTTCTTTTATTTTACTATTAATCATATTTTGCATAGTCTATAGTATTTATTTACTTAACTTTGCTGATTGTGTGTGTTTGTGTTCATGGCTTTATTTTTAACTTGGCCCTACGACGACCCATTTTGATGGCGAGTAGTTGCCTAGAATAAAGAGAAAGCTATAGGTACAGGTGGGCATATTCAATCATGGTGGGTTGGAGTGTGAACAGTGGCAATGTAGTTTTCCTAGTTTTGTGGACTTGCTAGTTATTTATTGTTGATGCTGACTTTTGGAATTCGAAGTCTAAAGTTTGTTTGGTTTTGAAGGGTTGTTAATACGATTCTGAAGTGTAATAAAGATTTAATTTAGTTTTCTTATTGGTTTTGACTATTGTTTGCTTTTGAGTTCATTTTGAGTGTTAATTTGGTTTTTGGTTTTAAGGACTTCCGATGTAGTACTTTGACAAAAGCCTTAGCCGTTATCACGGTGGCAGTAATACTTTAGTTGTTCCTAGTTAAGTAGGAAGTATATTTATTATTGTTTTCTTTTATATCTATATTATATTTCCAGAAATCTAAAGGAGAAAAGTTAGGAAATTCCAGGGTGGTACAGAGCATATTTCTTTAGTTTGTTGAAGATTTGCTCACTTATCATTTTATTTTCATAGATGAACCTACTTATGTATTGGAGCCATCCCAACAATCCTCGGATTTCTTTCTCAGTCTTGGTTGGTTTCAAGGACATGATGACCTTGATCTTTCTTGGATCAATTTCGATTCCTCAAGTGCTAACCACGTGACCTAGGGGTTTTCTCGAAGTAACCCTGAAACCACACTTCTGTGGATTGAGTCTCATATTGAATCTCTACTGTCTTTCAAAAAATCTCGTCAAGGCAATAGTATGTTCACTCCTTACACATGTCTTTACTATCATGTCATCCACATATACTTCTACTACTTTATGTATCATGTCTTGGACGAGTGTAGTTGTGGCACGTTGATATGTAGCACCAGAATTCCTCAGACAAAATGGCGTAACCGTATAGTAGTTAACCCCCATGGAATGGTGAAGGTTGTTTTTTCCATGTCTTCTTCTGCCATCTTGACATAATTATACCCGACAATGTATAACATATCTTCCCGAATAGTACACATAGGTTATTGTGAAACTAACATGTCTTTTGCAGGTACTTAATATTTTGACATTCATCTTATGGGACTAGTCGTCACTTGAGACTCAGTCTTATTGGGAGCTTCTATAGACTCCTACATTTATCCCCGCCCTGAAGATACAAGAAAATCACAAAAATAGTTTCATTTTATTCCATATTTCTCCATATATTTCCACATTTTTCTAATAGAACGCAATTGACTCTCTAATGCTCGGAAATGCCCTTTTTTGCAAAAAAAAAAAAAAAAAAAAAAAAAAAAAAAAAAAAAAAAAAAAAAAAAAAAAAAAAACCTAAAACATGCTCGTGAAAGGAAAACCTTGTAGCCTAAGTCATGTGCCCAAAGGAATCTTCCCCTCCTCAAGGCCTTCAAAGAAGGAGGGAAGGAGGAAACTTTCTTCTTCTTTCCTCTCTTCATGGATGAGGCATGCCTTAAGGAATAAGGAAATGAGTAGATGTGACGTAGTAGGAACCTCTAATCTTAACCTATTAAATAATATCAGTGAACTTTCTAATAAAGTGCACTCCGTACTGTGCGCAGGTGTGTGTCCCAGCGTACGCCATGTGCCTTAGTGCACGGTACGACGTTTGTTCCCGAATTTTTCCCTAAAGATACCTAACACGTTACCTCATTTCCAATAACTTTTGGCATTTCCAGAGTGGCGTGAAGGCTAATTAATTTCGTAAGAAAAACTTGAGAGAATTTAGCATTTCACATCATTCTTCCACCAAATACATTATCATTTTATTTTAAACTTCATCATTTTCATTGAAATCTTCTTTCTTCTCCACCTTCTTAAACACAAAATTGCAAAAAGATTTTATTTTCTTTATTTTGCACTTTTATATTACCTTCACCTTTTTAGTTTATTAGTTATATCATAATCTTCATGCTCACCATCATGATCCTCATATTGATCTCCACATATTCATATACAATTTTTTGGGTCATATTTCAGGTTTTGGATTCTTGAAGTTGCTCCCACGATTGTTTTGACATTATCACGCAAAGTATTTAATATGAGGCCGCATTAAATCTACATCCTCAAGTTTACTATCTTCTTCAATCTCATTCATCATTGTCTTCTTCAAATTTTCTCTTACTATTTTAATTATTATTGTTGGCTCCATCCAAGTTAGTTCTATAAACCCTCCTCAACACCTTTATTTTATTTTAATCCATGAAATATGGATTAATAATTGCTTGAGATGTAATAAAACAAGTGAAAATAGAAAGAATCATGTATAGGTCGTGAAGGCTTATATGAGCATGATTACAAGATTATGTAGCTTGTTTAATATCGCTTGTGCTTTCAGCATGATTAAATGTTTTAAAAGCTTTGTAAGCATGATGACATGAACTTTATCGTTTCCCGCAAGTGGCATGATAACATGTGCTTTTAAGCTTTTCTAACATGATTATCGCTTTCCATATTTACGTGATTGCAGTTGTATGTAAGCCATGATGACGGTTTTTCTTGCAGATATAGGATCATAATAAAGACCGGGTTTGTGAAGACACATAAAGTCACATGATTTATAAATTTGAATCTTAACTAAGTTAAATGTGACATAAATAAAGTGATCACCAATCCTAGCTAATACGTGTGCATTAAATAAACTCGTCTAGTAAGCACTCAAGCAATGCGCCCTTTGGGTATAATACTATTTTAATGCGACTTGATTTCATATGGTGATATTATAAAAGCGATCTACTAGAAAAGCACATAACGTGGTAAATTTTTGTACTCTAAACATTGTCCCCAAACCATGACTCTCATACACTACCTATCCCTAGTAAACCGAAGTACCTCACCTTGGCTAGTGCGAACGCAACTATTCGGGTCCATAAGACTCTACAGTGTGCGGTTGTTGCCATTTACTAGAATTTTATTCTAAGCCAACTGTACTCACCCTATGCGATGACCCTTCTCATGGTCTAAGGAGCATTGACTTATGTAAAGTCTAGATCCCCTCCAAATCTGGGCATCCATGGTAGGGTCCTATCTTACATCTGGTGTGGAACAAATCTCCCCTCTACCCCTAGTTTTCCGCCACTTTAGTGTGTCGCATCAATATTATTACGAAGATCTCCCCTTCATCCTACAATGGTGGTTATTGTACAAATTCATCTTCAGGAACCACCTCCCCTCCTTCAGAATGAACGATGTCCTCATCACTGTGAACAAGATCGAATTTCTCTTCCTCCCTTTCTTATCCCTTTATGAAATCTAACGATCTTTATATGTTCCTTCTCTTCCAGGTCACCAAGAAGTATCAAATTTTCGAATTCACCAATATAATCACTAACAGACATTGATCCCTGATACAAAGAAGCTTCATATAGTTTTGTTGATCAAAATCGAAAAGAACATACTTATCAAGCATCATCTTATTGAGTTGCATCTATGTTGTGACCTTAGGCTTGTTTTGACATATTCTCTTTGACTTTAAATTTTCATACCTCAATTCGGCATTCTTGGTGAAACAAATGAAAGCAATCTAGAACGTCTTTTTATTGTCAAAGCCTTTGTATTCTGCGATTTTCTCCACTTGGCATGACCACTCAAGGAAATCCTCAGGGGGAACTTTGACCAGTGAAATCCTCTTGCTTAATTCCATAATCATCTAATTTATGTCTTCCTTTTGCACATTTCCTATTAGTATCACTGTATGTATCTGATTCCTAATCAACATCATCGTTGCTCTTTTTAAAGTAATGCATAGAATTACGATTGAGTTTCCTTGGCGTCTATTGCTGAAGAACGATAATCCTCAGGTTCGGTTGTTTTTAGCGTGCATCAAATAAATCCTTCATAGAAATATGATCATCATTAATTTTCTCCATTACGATTGAAAAACTCTAAAATCTAATATCTAGTTGTTGTGGATTTTGGGTGGTACTTGCAAATAACACTCAAAATTCTCCAATCCATAACTGGATTAATTGGAAGTTAACTAATTATTCAACCCATAACTTAATTAATTAAGGTTATAAATTTAAGATCTAATCCAAGAAAACACGAATTTAGGACGTAATTTTGTTATAAGAGCTCACACAAAAATCTTGAAACAACAAGAATGAATTTGAGTACTTAAACTTGAACGGATTTGTTACAATGATTTTTGGGCTATTCATACTAAAAAGATACATCATTTTATAAAAAATCCCTAACAACCTAAACAAATCCTAAATAACTTAGAAACAACTTACAAGGCAAGTTAAACAACAAAGTCAACACAACACAAAAAAAAATTAAAGGAGTTCCTTGCGCCAAATTAAAACGAGGGGGTGGAACTTTGAAAACAAAAACAAATAACAAACAATTCCTAAAACAATTCTATCAACTTAACTAAAAACCAACTAAACAATATTACTCTTCAAGATTCCCTAAGAAACACGCACAAACCATGTTGCCCAAGATTCTTGAAAACCACCAAATAACATGCTCCATTTCTAAGTTTGTTTTCTTGATTTTCTTTTGAATTTTGAGAATTCTTTTAAGATATAATCTTTATTTCAAGAAACCTTTTAAGAATCAACCTTTAATTCAAAAACTTATTCCCCTTGCTTTTTTATATGAACCTTGATGAGCAATTAACCATTGTGACACAACTATAAAGCAATTAAAGCCAAAAATGAAAAAAAAAAAAAAACCTATCAATTGATGTGGCAAAAACCTCAAGGGCAAAACAAACATGTTTATTAAATCCACCACTCTCCATTTTATGATAGTAGGGAGATTATATTCAATGATTAATAAATACAAATGTTGTTTGATCATCATCACCTAAATATAATTTACCATAATCAAATTAAATACCAACTCAGTTAAACTGATTGTGATGGCCACCACCATCACCAAAAGTATCATCGCCTTGAACCACTATAACCAACAAATACCTTTTATCATTGTCAAAGCCAATAGGATTAATCATTAGATTAATTGGCTCAACATCCATTAGTTTAATGGTGGATGACGTATTTGGATCACTCAAATTTCACATCATGTGACCAAATTTTAATTGTATTACTTGGTAAATGTCATATTTGAATACCGGGAACTAAGAATACCATAATAGGCCATATAGTAATAGGCAAAACAAATTTAGACAAGAACAAGAGCAACTAGATGAGTTTGAGAGAATTTCAGTTTAAGGGAACTAATGAGCCCAATTTTGATAATTTTGTGAAACTTCTTAATTTATGTTTTGTAAATTTATTTTTTGTTGACGGGAACCAATTGTCTTAGGTTTTAGCCAATATAACTCAATCATTAGTTTAATTTTTGGTGTTTAGTTAATCAAAATTAAATTTTAACCAAGGTCATTAATACAGTTTAAACTTTTTATCATTAGTAGACTTTTGGTACTTGGTTGTGGATACAATCTCTACATTCATGGCTACATCAGTTGAGATTGTTTGGTATTTTTGATAAGTTAGCAGCAATCTATTCAGTATACCAATTGCTATCACATTATGCATGGCCAGGACGATTTTTGATAAGCTAGCAGCAATCTATTCAGTATACCAATTGCTATCACATCATGCGTGGCCCAACTCTTGTCGTCCTCGCCATACATGCCCATATCTAAGAGGAAGTGAATAATCCATCATTCAATTATTTCCGAAAAAGATGGACAGCAAAAGAGTAATTTCACTCCCTCTATTTATTTTTACTTTTATTTTTATTAGATTTTTGACTATTTTGGCTTGAACATACCTTTCCGTAGCTTAAACACAACAATAAATTAATGACATGCATATTGTACATTATATCTTTAAAATTTAGGTCTTAAATAATTATTATTCTAGTGTGATAACGCTTATATGTTATTTGAATGATAAATGTTATAAAATGGTCAAATATTCTCTATGAACTAGAAAATCATTTCAATAGACGGTATAGGTTAAACTCAAATAATTTAGTAGTGGCACTGCCAATTTATTTTAACAATTTTTTCTGGGTAGACAAGACACCAACAATTCAGTATATTACGGTTGAGTTAGTTTCATTGAATTTGTCTTTCTTTTATGTCAGTTCACTTAATTTTATTTCAATTCAATACAACTCATTTAATTTTAAATCCATTACAGTTTGATTGTCTTTCAGATTTAACCTAATCAATTGAATAGTAAAAATAATTCAATTCGGTTAGGCTCTAATATATAATTTTATGAAGGAAATGTGTCCTCGTCAGATGTGTAATTACTAAATATAATATGGATGAAATTATGGAGATAATTAGTTTATTTAATCGGGTCGTCATTATACCGTTGCTAGACAGTACTATTGGTTTAGGGCTTGAAAGTCAACCAAAAGCCCAATTAAATGGATCCTATAAAGTAACATGAAATAGTATAGATTGATTATGGACAAAAGTTTATTGTAGTTATGTCATTAAACCGACCAATAGGAAAAGAGGAGATTTTATGGGCTTAACCTAATTATTATAATGTGATTATAAATAATGGAATTGGGTCTTTTTATCTGTGAGATAAAAAAACTAATAACCTAATTGCATAGTCAAAAATATTATCTCGCTCTTACTTTTGTACGTGGTTTTGCATTCCAACAAAAGAGAAGTCTATTGCTTTTTATTCCAACTAGTATTGGTGGTAGGTCAAACTGTACCTATGGAATGAATAGAGGATCAACGTTTGTGGCTCTAGTCTCTAGTGTTTATAGTACTAGTATTCATGGAATTTGATTATTTTGATTCCATCCATAATAATTTTAATTCAGTTAAGAGGGAGAAAATTAATTATAGTTCAATTATCATGTTTTAATAAAGATTTAAGTTTGGATATAATTAAATTATTTAATTGCTCAATTATTATTATGAAAATAAATAAATAAATAAATAATCAAAGGTTTATTTACGAATAATTATGGTTCTTCGAAGATGAGCCCTAATTGCATGTTCATCTTCTTTTCTCCAAATTGATTCAATATGATAGAATTTGCTATTATGCAGCACAAATCGTTCGTTTTTTGGATGAAACTGTTCTCAACATTGATTCAATATGAGATGAACTCTCTTTTTGCTTTGTTCTTTCCCTTAAATTTTGTTTGAAATTTTTCGTACTTAAATAGCCCCAAATTTTCGAATATAATTCGAATTTTACCCTGAAATTGCTTTTCATTTTGATTGAACTTTTTTTATCAAAAATTTACTTAAATTATTTTCTACTGCTTGCATGATTTTTCCCCTAATTCATTAAAATTTTGATTAAAAATTTTGCATAACCCTAATTTTGATTTGAAACCCTAGATTTAAAATTGAAATGGGCGTTTTGCTTTAATGATTGAATTGAGCATAAAAGTTATGTATTTTGAATTCATCTTGAACCATCTTCAACCGACTTCATTCATACAAGTATTGTATGATTGAGTGGAATTAAAAAAAAATAATTGACAACCACGGCTGGGCGGCACAACCATGGTCGCTACTCTAGGAAAGGTTCGGGAGGGAGGCAAACAAGAGGGGCAAAGCAGTTGAACGCGATGGCTAGTGCACTGCCGGTTTAGATTTGGGCGTGGATTTTGGGGCAGCACCTCAGGCTACGGTTTCAGTGTGGCTTGTGGTGGCTGCTTTTCATGGTGTTTCATGGCTATGGATGTGATGGTTGGTGCGGACCCGGGGCTTTGGGGGCCCACGTTCCCTTTCTAACAGGACGGTTTGAATGTCATGATTCACTAGTGGAAAAACTGCAATAGGTTACAGGCCAAAATAGACTTTAGGTTACGGTTTTGTTTGTAAGCTATACTGCGTCGTAGATAACTTTAGGTTACGGGCAGTGAGCGTAACCTAAAACCTGACTTTAGGTTATGGGCATTGCTAAATGACATTAACCTAAAGTCCTATTTTACGTAACGCATATGGTCTAGCCAGTAACCTATACTTTGTGTAGCCTATTTACAAATTAAGTAACGTTAAATATATTTGGCCGTTACTTATAAGATGTAATTTTTTACCTAATATTTTTTAAATAATGCCTGTACCTGTAACGTACCACTATACATTATTAACTCCACACAATAACATGTTAAGTTCATCCCAACAGATCCACTATCAAACTTAATACTAAATTCCACAAACGCTCACCAAAATACTCCTTTTTTTGAATCAACAAACACACACCATTAATATTGAAATTGACTAGTACATTAATTTAGTACAAGGTGTAGGCTAGTAAGTAGTTGATGTGAAATGTTGAGTATTCGATACCTACAATCTTTAAGTACAAAAGACAAAGAAAACTAACTTATACAAACTTATTTTACCAAATAGTTAGTTCTAAACAACTTCACCCATTGTTCTCAAAGTTCTTTTATTTCTTCTTCGTTGTAGGACTCACTTCTTGGCACATAATCCTTCACAATAAGTAAACAAAAGCAATAAATAACTTGAGATAATAGAGAAAATAAATTAATAACATGAGATACAAGTAAACAAAAACAATGAGGCGATACAACATTTGATGAGTTTTGGTTCATTTTCTATTTTTTTTCTAAGGATCCCCTAAGCCTACAAACCAAAGCAAAAAAACAACAAAAATTAAAGGATCATTTAAACTAAAATCACCATTTACCAACCTCTTTTAAGTCACCTTTGCAATCTCCATGTCTAACAACTACTTCGTACATGAATTTCAAAATATAGTATCTACAGTTAAGGCCACCTTTTTGTTGAGGGCACTGCATGTTGAAATATTATTTAAGGTTACAATGTATCGATGTTGATGTTGTATATAACGAAGTCAAAGTTCTTGCTTATATATTGACAAACCTCAATTCATTTATATTCTAACTTCGACGGCATCTTTAGCAGTGCTGGTCCTTTGACGGTTGATTTATAAAACATGTATGCACTGAAATCATTTAAATAATAAAAAGTAGAAAATATTATATATAATATATATATATATATATGCATACATAAGAATATAAGTATAACACACTTTCACTAACTATCGAAAAATGTTCATACAACATAACCAACGACGTGGGTCAGGAACTTCGAGCGGAAGAGGGTAAAACACATATCCCGATCCCAGTGACATGTCTACTACAACAAGAACCCAATGGCCACTGTGTAGGACATAAAAGATTACATTAAAACACGGAGTATTACTTCACTATTGGGTTTTAGTTAACGAAATTATTAACGACTCACCACTGAATGAATGGAGCTATAAAAAATTTTGGAATTGGTTTTTCTTTTTCAACTTCACTCATGACAGCATCTTTCACATACTTATGAACCACAACAACATTTTGATCGATTTCAGTGCCGGCTATTCGGTTGGGGCACAAAACTTGAAGTTCATCATATCAAAAACTCTTACGAAATCCTCAATCAAGAACCTACAACTCAAAAAACAAATACATAAATAAAAAAATCAACCTTTGTATAGCATGATGCTTAGTTATTAAGTGAAATAGCTTAATCTTACATCATATACACTTGTATCAAGGAAACATTAGCCCACGATGCTCTAAGGAACTCACCCACATCTTCTTTTGTGACCCAAATTCCCGCCGCCCAATCAACAAAGTAATAGGTTTCATTTAATGGAACATAAATTGTGTGGTTATTCCCACAGACAACCATACAACACAATATTTCACATTCTTCACTATGATTGTGACTCATTTCCTCACCAATGAAGTTGTCGATTTCAGCACAAGTTGATCCTTGAGACTTAGTGATGTGAATATTGATCAATAAAATCGCCACTCACAATATAGAACCTTAGTTCGGTTTCCTCTAAAGCTAAGCACAAAGAAAATCGATCTAAGTCGGATAATTTTATGAATTGTTTAAAGCTATGCACCCTCAATTCCTAAAATTATCCTCACAAGAGTCTAAATCCTAAGGACCACCAAATCTCTTAAGATGTTCGAAATTTTCACACTCGAAATTTTTTTTCGGTTTTTGTTTTAAATCAAATAAAACTTAAACAATAATGTTTATTGAATTCACTAATCTGAATTTTTACAAGATAATGTTGAGATTATTTATAGTCATAATCATCAACAAAATCCTAACTAAACTATGCTAAAAATACACGCATAACATAGGAAAAATCATCCTAATCTAGTGACTCATCGATGCCTCACAAGAAAAGAATGCCACATCATCACTGCATGTCATGCAACTTGCTAAAATATCCTAACAAACTTTATCTAATCAAAAAATATCCTAACAAACTTATTCTTACCTTGCTAATCAAGGTAATCAACAAATTACAACCAGATTTACACAAAAATATGATTCACCCAAATCCACCAAAAATCATCAAAATTGACGCAATCCATGGTCGTCCAATTTTGCGCCATTTTTGCTTTTTTTCTTCAAATCTTCAAGAAACCTTTCAAGATTCGATCTTTTAATCAAGAAACCTTCAAGAAGTCATTTTCCATGTGTATAAGGCTGTAAATGATGATTAAGACACTTCAATAATTAAAAGGCTCAATGCCTAAAATGAGAAAACCTTATCAAGTGAAGCGGGAAAAACTCATCAGCAAAACTATCTTATTCCCCTAATTCCACCATTCTTTCCTTTGCTTCCATGATCAAGTATTTTCGTGTGTCACCATACACACCCATGATGATGTCTTTGAAGATCCCGAAAGCCGTGAATCTCCATAAGCCATTATTTCCCCCATACTTGTATCATCTTTAGAAGCCATTATCAAGCCTTCGAAGTTATCATCTTGTTTCGTATCATCCTCCTCTTCTTCAAAAGATTTTGTCCCTAAACCTCGAAGTTGATCATCAGGAACATAAGGAGACAAATCACCACTGTTGAACGTGGCATGCACACCATATTCACCTGGCAATTCGAGTTTATATGCATTGTCCCCGATCTTGCTCACGATTTTGAATGGTCCATCACACCTGGGCATCAGCTTGTTTTTCCTTTGGTTAGGAAATCTTTCCTTCCTTAGATGTAACCATACCAAATCTCCTTCCTTGTATGTGTGTTTGACTTTATTTGTTTGCTCTTGTCTTGTAGATATCATTCACATGCTCAATTCTTGCTCTAACCTATGCATGTAACTTCTGCATATATTCAATTTTAGCTAAAGCATCTTTATGAACGAGCTCACCTACGAGAATAGCCATGAAATCAATAGGTAGCTTGGGATTGACTCCATAAACAACTTCAAAAGGTGAATGCTTAGTTGCCTATGTAGGTGAACGATTATAAGCAAACTCTGCATGAGCTAATTTCAAGTCCCAATCTTTTTGTGTCTTACTTACCAAACAACGAAGTAGAACGCCTAAGGTTTTGTTTGTGACTTCATTTTGACCATCTGTTTGTGGATGATAAGGAGTACTAAAGAGTAATTTCGTGGCTCTCAAACGCCACAATGATTTCCAGAAATAACTCATGTATTTCGTGTCCCTGTCACTTACAATTATTTTTGGAACTCCATGTAACCTAACAATGTCTCGAAAATACAATTCTACAACATTGACAGCATCATCAGTCTTGTGACAAGGTATGAAGTGAGCCATCTGCGAAAATCAGTCAACCACCACTAGTGTAGCATCCTTTTCCCTTGCAGTTCTAGGCAAACCAACTATAAAATCATAGAAGTATCATCCCAAAATGGTTTCTGGCACTGGTAATGGTGTGTAGAAGCCCTGATCGAAGGATGCCTTGGCTTTTTGGCAAACAACACACTGTGATATTAATGCTTAAACATCAGCAATCATTCTAGGCCAATGGAAATGTTCTTGCAACATTGTCAATGTTTTTGTGATACAAAAATGACCTGCAATTCCACCCCCATGCGCCTCTCTGACGAGCAATTCACGAATACTGCACTTAGGGATGCAAAGTAGATTCCCTTTGAATAAGAATCCATCATGTAGCACATAAGATCCCATTGAACCCTTCGTAATTTGTGAATAGATAGGACCAAAATCTCCATCTTGCTCGTAATATTGTGTAATCAACTCCAAACCAAGTAATTTGAAATTAAGAACACCAATTAAAGCATACCTCCTTGATAAAGCATCAACAACCACATAATATTTGCCTTCTTTGTACTTTGATGAAAAGTGAAAAGACTGCAAAAATTCAACCCACTTAGCCTGCCTTGGGTTGAGTTTATGTTGGCCATTGTTATGCTTCAGAGCCTCATGATCAGAATGCAATACAAAGTGACTTGGACGCAGATAATGACTCCAATGATCCAATGCTCGAACAATAGCATAGAATTCCTTGTTCTAGGTAGAGTAGTTCAACCTTGCTCCATTCAATTTCTCACTAAAATAAGCTATAGGCCGCTTACCATGAACCAACACTACAACAATCCCCATGCCACTAGCAAACCAAGATAGGAGCTTGACAAAGAAATTTCTCCACCAATTCGAAAGCCTTTTGCGCATCTTTGGTTCATTCAAACTTCTCCTTGTTCTTCTTAATACACTCGGTCATAGGTTCTACTACGGAAGAGAAATTCTTCACAAATCTTCTATAGAAAGAAGCTAAACCATGAAAAGCACGCACCTCAGTCACAAATTTCGGAACTGACCATGATTAAATAGCTTCTACTTTCGAAGGATCAACTGAAACACTGATGTGAATATTGATCAAAGAAATCGCCACTCACAATGAGAGGTTCTTAGTTCTGTTTTCTCTATAGCCAAGCACCAAGAAAATCAATCTAAGTCGAATAATTTTATGAATTGATTAAAGCTATGCACCCTCAATTCCTAAAATTATCCTCACAAGATTCTAAATCCTAAGCACCAACTCTTTCAAGAAGTTCAAAATCTTCACACTCGAAAATTTCTTCGGTTTTTGCTTTGTTTTGTAGAAAACAAATAAAACTCAAACAATAATGTTTATTGTATTCACCAATTTGAATTTTTACAAGCTAATGTTGAGATTCTTTATAGTCATAATCATCAACAAAATCCTAACTAAACTAAGCTAAAATACACTCACAGCATTAGGAAAAATCGCCCAAATCTAGTGACTCATCGATGACTCACAAGAAAAGAGAGATGCCACATCATCACTGCATGTCATGCAACTTGCTAAAATATCCTAACAAAGTCTATATAATCAAAAAAATATCCTAACAAACTTATTCTTACCTTGCTAATCAAGATAATCAACAAATTACAACCAGATTTACACAACAACATGATTTACCAAAATTCCCCAAATATTATCAAAATTGACGCAAATCCATGCTCATCCAAATTTGCGCATTTTTGTGGTTATTCTTCAAAACTTCAATAAACCTTTCAAGATTTGAGCTTTTAATCAAGAAACCTTCAAGAAGTCATTCTCCATGTGTATAAGGCTATAAATGATGAGTAAGAAACTTCAAGAAATAAAAGACTCAGTGCCTAAAATGAGAAAACCCTATTAAGTGAAGTGGGAAAACCTCATAGGCAAAACCATGTTATTCCCCTAATTATACCATTTTTCGTTTGCTTCAATGATCAAGTATTTTCGTGTGTCACCATACACACCCATGATGATGTCTTAGAAGATCCAAAAAGCCTTGAATCTCCATAAGCCATTATTTCCCCCATAATTGTATCATCTTTAGAAACCATTATCAAACCTTCGAAGTTATCACCTTGTTTCGTATCAAACACCATCCTTAAAAAACTATGTACCCTAAGAAAGTCACACTTGACACCATGAACGAGCACTTATCGAGCTTAGCATACAACTTCTGCTTCCTCAAAGTTTCAAACACTTCTCTTAGATGCTGCAGATGATCTTCCACACTTGTACTATACACCAGTATATCATCCAAATAGACAACCACAAACTTTCCAATGAAGGTTTCAAAACATCATTCATCAATCTCATAAAAGTACTAGGGGCGTTAGTAAGACCAAAAGGCATAAACAGCCATTCATAGAGTCCTAGTTTAGTTTTAAATCATGTTTTCCATTCATCATCCTCCTTTATTCGAATTTGATGGTAACCACTCCTCAAATCAATCTTGGTAAACACTTGTGAGCCAAACAATTCATCCAATAAATCATCTAATCGAGGAATAGGAAACCTTTACTTGATGGTGATGTTATTCACTGCTCTAGAATCAATGCACATTCTCCATGATCCATCCTTTTTTGGAACAATCAATGTTGGTACTGCACATGGACTCATGCTTTCCCTGACATACCCTCTTACCATCAACTCTTCAATCTGTCGTTGAATTTCTTTAGTTTCTTCTGGATTGTACCTGTAAGCTGGTTTATTAGGAATCTGAGCTCCAGGAAACAAATCAATCTGATGTTTAGTTCCTCTAATGGGTGGCAATCCTGGTGGCAATTCATCAGGAAATATGTCTTGAAATTCGTGCAACAAGGGGCGCAACTCACGAGGGATGCTCGTTGCTTTCTCTTGCACTTCCTTATCCATTAACACATAGAACTTCTCACAATTCTTTACCTCTTGCACCATCGCTTTCTCATCAATCAACAAAACACCCTTCTTATTGCTCACATCTTTAAAAAATTTCGAACTTTCCTAAGGTTTCAACGCAATTGGTTGTCCTTGTACCTGTTTTCTAATGATGTATATATTTGTTCTCCCATCAAATTGTACGCTTCTATCATACTGCCACGGTCTTCCAAGCAATATATGGCACACATCCATAGGGCATATATCACAGAGCACTTGGTCATCGAAATTTCCAATCTTAAAACTAACCAGACCATGTTTATTCACCTTGACGTCACTTGTGTTACTGAGCCAATGTAATTTGTAAGGTTGAGGATGTTCAGTTGTAGGAATTTCCATTTTGTTGATCAATAAAGTAGAGACCACATTAGTGCAACTGCCTGAATCAATTATCAAATCACACAATCTCCCTAGAACATTGCACCTGGTGATGAAAATCTTATCCCTCTGATTCTCTATAGGTGGCGCAACTTTAGATTGCCAAACCCTTCGTAGAACTAAACTCTTGCCATTCACCTTAGGAGTAATTTCCTCAATCTCCTCTTCCTGAGTATCATTATTCATGCCATCTTCCTATTGTTCATTCTCCTCTTCTTCAAAGTTTTCATCATCTGCCCAATTTCGAGTAGTGTGAACCCTTGAATGAGGACAATCCTTCTGGATATGGCCTTGACCTTTGCACTAGAAGCATGTGCGTTGATTGGGTGTGGAGGCTTAGTAGAAGAGCCTTTATCCTTGATATACAGAGGAGTTTTTGAAGTGGAATCGAAATTTTATTTAAATTAAACAATGGCGCCTTCCTTCTTCACAAAGGGGTTCAAAAAATTAGCTGGTTTTTTCGAAAATTGCTTCTCGACCCTAGATGGAACCTTGTAAACTTCATCAAAAGTCCAGTAAGGATGTAATTCCACCTTTTCTCTCATCCTTTCATCTAAGCTGGCAACATAACGAGCAACTTGATGATCCTCTTTTTCTTCTAGATCGCAGATGGTGATCATGTTGAGGAATTCAGAGGTATATTCTTCAACTGATTTTCGATCTTGCTTTAATGTATACATCTTTATAAAATTGCCTTGCTCGTAATCCTGAGGAACAATACGCTCCTCATCTCCTTCTTTAATTTTGTCCAAGTGGCTACTTTAGACTTCCCATCCTTCTTTCTTTTCTTTTGCATACCTTCAAGCCATAAGCTAGCCAAGCCAGTCAATTTTAATTCTGCAATCTTGAACAATTTTCGATCATCATACTCTTTATATTTGAAAATTCGTTAAATCCTTCTTAGCCAATCCAATAACTGATGTGAATTTTGTTATAGACAAACGCCACTCACACAAAGAAACTTAGACTTCAAATTTGATAAAGCTACGCACCACAAATCTGAACTTCTAAGGCGAATAATTAGTAGAATTTGATTAAAGCAAAGCACCCTCAAATCCTAAGAACTATCCTCACGTGAGATAAAGCAAAGGCACCACTCACTCAATCGAATTTCTCACAAGAAACTCTCAAAATTTGTTTACTTCGTGAAACAAAAGAAAACCGGAAACACTTTGTGTTTAATCTCTCAAATCTGAATTTTATTGATGTATTTTACATCCTATTTATAGGCTAAACATATATGAGAAACACAAATGGAGGTTTCTTGGGGGGGGGGGGGA